>NIVC01004043.1:0-63112 GCA_002269645.1 Macrostomum lignano | reverse complement strand
ACCTTTGAAGGCTGAATTAGATCACCTGGTTTCGGATGGACTCATCACCAAGTGTGATGAGCCCACGAAGTATGTTTCAAATGTGGTCGTCGTCTAGAAGGCAGACAAGACTATACGTCTTTGCCTAGACTCTCAGCATCTGAATGCCAACATAATGAGAGAGCAGTATCAGATACCGTCTTATGACGAAATTATTGCAGAAATTGGAAACGCTGCTCTGTTCTCAACTTTTGATGCGACTGCGAGTTTTCACCAGATTGCATTGGATTATGAAAGTTTGTTGATGACGTGCTTTCACACACCTTTTGGACGATATCGTTGGCTGAGAATGCTCTATGGAATTTGTTCCGCATCGGAAGTCTACCAGAAGCGAGTTCGGGAGGAGATCTCGACAAGATCAGAAACTGCAACAATTTTATTGACGACTTCATTGTTTGGGGCAAGACTGTTGAAGAACACAATGAAGCTGTGAGGGCAGCTTATGGAAATGTGCCATGCAAAGAATTTGCGCCTGAATTATAAAAATCGGAAAGTCGGATTGAAGGAGTTGAAATTCCTCGGCAACATACTTTCGCACACTGGAATTAAAGTCGACCCAGACAAAGTAAAAGCAATGCGCGATATGCCCCGACCAGATACTCTATCCGGCAATTTGAGAAAGCAGCAACTTATGCGATTTCTAGGATGTGCAAATTTTTTGTCCAAATTCATTTTGGATCTGTCATCTAAGGCAGCACCGCTATGCACATTGCTGACGAAGAATGCTCAGTGGAACTGGACAAATGAACACAAAAAAGCGTACGAATCAATTTTGCAGAGTCTTTGCGACGCACCAGTCTTAGCTCGCTATAACCCGAATGCACCACTTACTCTGTCAGTCGATGCTAGTCAACACAGTCTCGGAGCAACTATCCTGCAAGATGGACACCCGCTGGAATACGCTTTGTCATCACTGACGCCATCCCAACGGAAGTATGCTCAGATCGAAAAGGAACTTTTGGCTATTGTGTTTGGCTGCAAGCGATTCCACCAGTACGTCTGGGGACACAAGGTAACGGTCGAGAGCGACCACAAGCCACTAGAGAACATCTTCCGGAAGCCAATTTCAACTCTTACAGCAAGATTGCAGAGACTGATGCTACTAGTTCAGAAGTACAACCTGCACATTATATATGTTCCCGGTAAGACTTGCACATTCCAGACACTCTAAGCCGCGCTTTCTTAAAGAACGTACATGCCTCTAAACAACTCGAAGATGACATTGAAGGTCATGTGCTCGGTGTTAGAATGTCGGTTGGATTCCCAGAACTGATGCAGAAACTGGAAAATGAAACGGCAAAGGACTCAACACTGCAACAACTCGCTGAGATCATCGGTGTTGGTTGGCCTCACCACAGAAGCCAGCTTGTGACTGAGCTTCGTTGCTTCTGGAACGTCAGACATGATCTGACTGCGCATGGCAATCTGATCTGGATGAAGAACCGAATAGTCGTTCCAAACTCAATGAGAATGGAAGTGCTACAGAAGCTGCATACTGGACACCCTGGAATTGTGAAGGCAAGCTTAAAGGCGTCAGAGAGCGTCTACTGGCCTGGAATTAGATGTGATATTCAAGAAATGACTTCAGCGTGCATTGCCTGCCAGGAAAGCCAAAGAAAGCCACAGAAGGAACCGATGGTGGCTCAGTGCCTACCGGACTACCCATTTCAGGAATGTGGCATAGATATTTTCCATATTGACGGGAAGAATTTCCTGATATATGTTGATAAATACAGTCGGATGATCGAATACACTAGGATCAACAATACTTCAGCTGCCTCCGTGATTCCCCAACTAAAGAAGTATTTCCAGACCTATGGAGTTTGCAAGATTTTAAGATCTGACAATGGACCTCCATTCTCGGGAAGAGAATTTGGTTGTTTCGCGAAAGAGTACGGCTTCAAGCATGCTACATCATCGCCGAAGTACAGCCAGTCCAACGGATTAGCGGAAAGAGGCGTTCAGACGATCAAGAATATTTTAAAGGCAGTTCTGAAGAGCAATGAAGGCAAGCACATGGCACTGCTGCATTACAAGAACACTCCTATCGAGCATGGAATGCCATCACCCGCTGAGCTAGTCTTTGGACACAAACTGCGCTATGATTTGCCGATCCAAAAGCAGATCTAATTCCTAGACAGGTCATGTCCAGGAAAGTACTGCAGAAGCTAAAGGACCAGCAGAACAAGGCCGAAGAATATTACAACCGTGGATCTAAGGAGAGGAGAGAATTTGGTTGTGGAGAAAAGGTTTGGATGCAAGAATCAACACGACGATGGCAGCCAGCAGAAGTGCACATGAGAGTGAATGACCATTCTTATAAAGTTCGCGATGAACAAGGAAAGCTACTACGTTGGAAAAAATCGTTTTTGACTCAACGGACTGGAGCAGCAGAAGAAATTGCTGTTCCACAAAGAGAAACCCTTGAAGACGCATATTTATACTACCTGTTTAAACTACAGCTTCTCTTTGCAATAACCTTAGCAATCCCTTGTGAGCCTTAACATCTTAGCTATTCCTTTTGCAAGCATTAACATCTTAGCTATTCCCCTCGCAAGCATTGACATCTTAGCAATGCCTCTCCATAAACCTTGCAATCTGAAAAATCCTAACCCTAACTATAACCCTAAGCTTTCACATCTCAGCAATTTTTCTCCCTTAAGCCTTGACATTTTAGTGATTCCTTCCCAAGAATCACAGCACTATAGCAATTCCCCCCAAGCCTTGACATTGTAGCAATTCCGAAATTAAAAATGAATTTTTTAACTTTGAAATGATTCTTTTTTTATGTCTTTTATATGACATTTCTTTTGTCTGACATGATGCTTCTTTTATTATTCCTACATCTATTATTATTTTTTATATGATACTTCTTTGAATTTTAACATGACAGTTTTATGATTTTTTACATGATGCTTTGTTTTAAAAAGTTTTTTTAGTTTTGACATTAGAAAGCTTTAATTAAAAAATATTCTACTCTCTCAAAATTTGAACTATCAGTGCTGCATTTAGCAGTTTAGTCTGTTTACCGGCTCTAGGCTAGCCATTTATCATATTATCATTTTGATAACATGAATTTTAGCACTTATAATTCCACACTTTCAAAACTCCAAGCATAGAGTAAATCACACAAAGCATTTATTATATAATAAATTTCTCAGTTGGTCAGTATCAGTTAACAAAATGATTATGCAATCTGGTGCTACATTTCTATAGTGCATTTTCAATACTGTAACAAAGTTACAATTCAGTTATGATGCAATCTATTTTAGAATCAGAATTCAACCAGTCAATTTTGTCTCTAGCATTCTTACAATGCATTTCAAGATGAAAATTTTGCTTGACCTTTGCAAAAAAGCATCTTTTTTAATACTTAATCCCTTTAGCATTGAGCAATTTCTCATTGAGTAAAGACACATGTACCATCATAGGAAAATTTTTGATCAAACAGTGCAACTGCAAGTCTCATGAAAATCTACTAAGCCATTTTTTTCTAATTGATTATATAGATAGATAGATTAACACAGATTGACCATTTTTCGTATATGGGATAGCAAGGCTAGCCTAGCTTAAGTCATTATGAATATGATTCTACTAAATAATAATAATAAGTACTAAGTCAATAAATTAAATATCAATAAATGTCAATAAACTAGCTATAGGAACTTATTAATTGTACAAATGGCTAAGTTAGAAAAACTTACTAATAGTTCTTATTAGAATAGCATATAAATTTATCATTGATTTTGATTCAACTATCACATGCAAAATATTATCTATCTTCTATGACTATTTTGATATTGGAATTAAAAACTCAATTTCTTGCCTATCATACATATATTGGTAATATATAACCTACTTAGGGCATAGGGGCCTATCAAAAATAAATAAATGTGCACTAATAATATTGCATTAAAGGTCAGTTTAGTAAGTTTAAATAGTTGAATAGGTCTATAGTCTATATAATATATATACTAGGCTTTACTTTTTATTATATTTTATTGGCTTTGCATTTTAAATTATCTTTTATACTAGAACTAGAACTAATACTATTTTTAAATGTTTCTCTTCAATTTTTTTAAATATAAAATTCTAAAAGACCTATTTTGTCACAGATTGTCTGTTGTCAGTTTAAAAAGATATTTTCTATGAAAAAAACACAAGTTTGTTATTAAGGCATTCCTTTGGTTTACAATCATTGAAATTAGTGACAATCTTTATTGGAGAGATAGGGAAGATACAAAATTGTTTTTTTATTTCATCAAAATGCAAAAAACAGTAGACAAACACTCTAATCCTTTTTATTTATCTATCATAATACTAGCTGCATGTTCAAATGAAAAAAGAAGGTAAAGGGGTTACAGTGATCTATTTCACAGTTCCAAGAATCCAAAGATGATCCTATATATCTACTTCAGTTTATGATCATCTGAACAAAAGCAATCTATGTAAATAATCGTGAACTGAAGCTAGCATGTGTGTAAGGTGGTTAGTGCATGAATTCAATTTCCAAAAATGAATCCAAAAAGATGATCCTATATATCCACTTTAGTTTACGATCATTTAAATGGAAAAGATGCATGTAAATGATTATGAACCAAAGCTAGAATTGCCTTTTCCTAACGATTTCTAACAATTTGAAGGCAGCCTCCTAGCAGTGTTGATAGACTTAATAGTTGGTTAATGGTCTTACTCTTAGCAAGAACTAATTAAAACAAAAAGCCAAAATATAAGTCAAAGTGCTTAACTTCCTCTCCCTCTAACCAACTCATCCTTTTGGGCCATAGACATTCTTAATAAGCATCAGAGCTACATTGGACACTATAGTCCAGAAAACTATGAATACACACTATAGCCAAATAAAATCTCCCATAATTTTTTTTGGTATGCCACTATAGGCCTATGCCAAACTTTTTCCAACTCAAAATTGTAATCCCAGAAAAAACAAGCCTCATTACAAGCCTTGTTTCTGGTGTTACAATGTACCAATTGACCTTTTTTTGCTCTTTTGTTTCACTTTTTTGGTTTTTTGCTGATAGGCCTACTCTTTGTAGCAAAACATCAATACATGCCAAGATTTCTTTCATTCTTTCAAAATAATTACTTTCCATTTTTATTTACTATTTTTTAAATTTGATTCCGTGGCAGTATGCCACTTTTTCACTATTCATTTTTATATACCAGTGTAGCCAAATAAAATGCCAGATTTAAAAAAAAATTGTACACTAAGTGTATACCAAAAGCTATGAGTCTGGATTGCAAAGCCCCTCTTCTAGACTATGGATTAGACAACATGTGTGGGATTTTTATCTTTTTAAAAAATATGTACTTTTTATTTTGCAATTTAGTCTGAAGTGTACTTTTCAGTTAGCCAACTCTCTTTGTCTACCACACTCCTCCCTATTAACAATCCTAACCATAAATTTACCACAGATATTTCAGCTAGGCCCTAACCTATTTGCTAGGCCTATGTTAGTATAAATATAAGTTTAATTCACAGCCTAGGCCTTTCACTTCTTTTTGCCCTAGGCAGTTGTTATTTGTCTAGTGACCGTGACCAGACGTCGGATGAATAGCGATGTGGTTATTTGTCTGGTTACTAGATAATGGCCATGCTTTCTCCAAGGACCACTAGGCCTAGAAGACTTCTAGTGGTCCTTGGCTTTCCCATTTATCTAGTTAATACCAGATGAATAGGATTTTTGTTATTTGACTAGTTAAATTGATAATGCTAGTTGAAAATATCTATTTTATAGGAACTATAAAGGTAAATATTCCTAGACTTCAAAGACTTCTTACTCGTATCTTGATTATTATGTTGTTACACTAATTGTCTAATGTATGTCATTGTCTTTTATACCAAATTATGCTAAATTGAATACACTGCTTTTTTATACGTATACCTTAGTCGGGAAGGTAGCATAGTGTGCGCCAGAACTATTTTGATGGCTTTTGACCACTGTGCGCCGTGCGCCGTGAAGAAAATATTTTGTGCGCCGCAGCACGCCATGATAAGGTAAGTCTAAGCCAAGGTAAGGTAAGGTAAGGTAAGGTAAGGTAATTAATAATTCACTGGTAAACAAATTTGAATTTATGGTAGACAAATTTGAATTTCATTTACGTATTTTACAAGCTGTTGAAACCCGCGGATTTTGAACCCGGGGAATTTCAATCCCTGGAACTATTTTTGCATGTACTCGTATTCTAAAATCTGAGGTCAAACTCAAACAAAAACTCGTTAATATATAGTTAGGTTAGAATTAAACATAAAATAGAGTACATTCGTGAAAAATTAGGATTTGAGGCAAACATTTATATTGTTGGCTGGGGTGCTGCGAACAGGCAAACTCTGGCCTCTGCCTCTCCTTATGTCCCTTGGATCCTTAAAAACTTCGACCTTCTCTTCTGTTTCCTCTCCTCTCTCTCGTCTCTGTCTCTTCTCTCTCTCCTCTATCCCCTATTCTCTCGTCTATTCTCTCTCCCTTCTATTCTTTTATCCCTCCTCTCCTCCCTCCTCTCTACTCTCTACTCTCTCCTCTCTCTCCTCTCATCTCTTCTCTTCTTTCCGCTCTCCTCTCTCCTCTCTTTTATCGTCTCTTCCCTCACCTCTCTTCTCTCTCGTCTTTGCTCTCTTATCTATCTCTTCTTTCTCCTCTTTTATCTTTTCTCTCTTCTCATTCTTTCTGCATGTTTTCTCCTCTCTCTTTCCCTCTCTCTCCCTCTCTCTCCTCTTATCTCTCTGCTCTCTCCTGTCCCATATCTCTTTCTCCTCTAATCTCTCCCCTGTTTCCTCTCGTCTCTCGTCCTTTCTCCTCTTTCCCCTGTCTTCTTGGTTCTTTCCCCTCCCCTCCTCTCTCCTCACTCACTTCTCTCTCCCTTTGTCTCACCTCTCATCTCTTATTTCTATCCTTTTTCTCCCCCTCTCCCATCTCTTATCTGTTCACTCTTGTCTCTGGTCTGTCATCTCTCCTCTCTCATCTGCCATCTTTACTCTCTTATACTCGTATGTTCTCTCACCTCTCTTATCTGTACTCTTCGATCTTTCCCCTCTTTTGACTCCTCTCTTTCCTTTCTCCTTTTTCCCTTCTTTTCTCTTCCCTCTTCTATTCTCTCCCTCTCTTGTCTTCTCTCTTCTCTCTTCACTCTCCTCTCTCCTCTCATATATCGCGTTCACTCTCATCTTTGCTCTCTACCCCCACTCTCGTCTGTCATCTTTACTCTCCACTCTCCTGTGTACTCTTCTCTTTCCCCTCTACTGAATCCTCTCTTCTTACTCCTCTTCTCTTCCCTCTTCTATACTCTCTCCCCTCTATTCTCTTCTCTTGTCTCTTTGCACTCTGCCCTCTCTTCCTTCATCTCTCATCTCTACTCTCTCATCTCCACAATCTCATCTCTTTCCTCTCTCCTCTTCTTCCCTTTACTTTATCATCTCTCCTTTCTCCTCTCTTCTTTCTCAACTCTCTCTCTCTCTCTCTCTCTCTCTCTCTCTCTCTCTCTCTCTCTCTCTCTCATCTCTTATTTCCTCTCTTCTCACTCCTCTCTCCCTCTCTCTCCCTTCCTATCTCCTCTCTGTTCTCTATTCTCTTCTCACTCTTCTCTACTCTCCTCTCTCATCGATCCTCTGTCTCATCTCTCCCCTCTTCTCTCTTCCTCTTCTTACCTCTACTCTTTCCTCTCCCTCCTGTCTCCCCTCCTCTCGCTTCCTCCTCCCATATTCTCTGCTCTCTCCTCGTTCTCACCCCACTCGTCTCTCCTGTTATCTTATCTTTTCTCTTACCCCCCTCTCGCCCTTCCTCTCTTTCTAATAGTCTATTCCTTTTCTTTTTCACTCTCATCTGGCCAGCAGCCATGTGCCCATGACTCCATGAGCTGGATTCTTTATCTGGCCTTTGAGTTAAAAATCTACCGATCCCTGCTTCGAAAGCCAGTTTGTGGGATGTAGTACTATCATGGTTATCATTTCTCATGCTTTAATCACGTCACCTTTCTGGCCAATTAGCAGCCCTGAGAGGAATTTGTGTATCTCCAGCTCCACCACCACAGTCTGCACTCTGCAGCAGTCTAACCATATATGCGCAACAGTCGGCCGAGTCGGCCGATCCGGCCGACCGATTTGGCAGCCAACCAAGGAAGTCGCAAAAATGCCCACCCGAAAAAATAACCAAATAGTAGTACTAAAAAGCTGACGAGGCATTTTGGATTAATAACACAGTTATAGTTACTCCTGCCGTTTACCTAAAGTTGCGTTTATTTTGCTTTAGGGTTTTTTTTACATGTAAGTCGCATTTTTGGCCAAAAACTACGTCGCATTTTTGTTAAAACTAAGTCGCATGGCCGACCGAATTTTGGAGGTTGCGCATGTATGAGTCTAACAACCAAGAAAATACGCATTTCTTAGGAGTCATTTAAATTTTAAAGTTACCCTATGCGAAACTTTATGTTAAAAGCTTCATGGTGTAACTAATTTAGTAGGATTGCATTGTAATAAGTTATTCATTAATTTTTCGCTATTTTTACAAACCATCCCGCATCGCCTTGATTTGCCTGTTTGCCATCCACTGTTAAACTGCTGCAGACTTGTCTATACAGAGGACAGTGGATTGAATCTCTCGCTGAAACTGTCTCTCCTCTCCACGCCTCTCCACTCGCGGGGGTGCAGAGAAGGCTATTAAAAGTTATTCCAAAACACTGTACGTTGCCATGTACATTCAGCCCTATCGCCTGACCCTTCGTCTGGGCTGGGGGAATGAGTGAGTGAGTGGCACAAACAACAGAAAAAGCAGACAAACTTCACATGCTTACAGTTTCCGCCCTGATTGAGATACAGAGTTGAGACTTTACATGTAGGCAGAGAATGAGTCAATAAAGAATTGTGTCAAATTTGAAGTCAATCGCTTCACGTGGAGCAAAACTATGGCAGCCGAAAGTTAGGCATTTTAAAACCTATTCACACCCTTTGCCCAGATCGGGAAAGAGAGGCAGGCGGGCAGAGGTTGGGGTGGCTGCTCGCTGAAAAAAAACAGCCTAACTTTAAAAGTGCACAGCGGCTTTCAGGATTAACTTTGAGATTTGAAATTTTACACAATTGTGTCAAAATAGTTGAAAATTGCCTGTGTCAAATTTGAAGAGAATTGGTAGAAGTGGAGCGGCGCTATGGAGGATTAAATAAAAAAATCGCGCATTTTGAGCAGTTTTTTGTACTTTTATCTAGGAAGACTTGAGTCTAGGAAATTTTAAGGTAGCCTAAGACATTCTCTGTAGTAAGTTTAGGATGGGTGTAAAGTTTGGTGTCATTTGGTTGAGTGGTTTGGGAGTCCATAGCGATCAAAATTGTCCACACACAGACACACAGAGTTTTGATTTTTATAGTTAGAGATATAGTGATTTATGTAATTTTAGTACTCTGATAGCATAACATTTTATTTTACGAATTATGGAATTAGGCCTGACACTATATATTTTGCAAAGTATAGGCCCCCCTAACAAAGTGTAACTATATATTTTTTCAGCGCCATGCACCATGTGCGCTGCCAGAGCATTTCCAATTTTTCCTTGTACCCCGTGTCACCGTGTGCACCATGTGTGCCAAAAAAGGGCCAATTTGCGCTGGAAAATTCACCAAAAACTGCCACCTTCCCAGCTATGGTCAGTGGCGCAACCAGGGGGGGGCGGGGGGGGGGGCGGTTGCCCCCCTTAGGCGGGGGACCAAAAAAAATCAAAGGGGAGACCAAGCAAATTTTTGCTAAAAACAGAGCCACCCGTCCGCCGCCCCCCCCCTCCTAGGACTTTACCCTCAGAATCCGCCCCCCTTTAAAAATTTCTGGTTGCGCTACTGGCTATGGTATGTATACTATTAATATATAATAAAATATTAATCAATATACATGATTTATGAAAAGGTCTTAAAAATCTAGAATATTCATCACGAAATAAATAGCAATTTATACAGTTAGCAATTTAACTGGACAAATAGTAAAAATGCTATTTGTCTGGTCACCAGATAAATAACAACTGCCTTTGCCCTACTGGCTACTCTAAAGATAGAAAAAATGCTTCAAAAAACAGTTTTATTGTTTTAATACCTTGGAATATTTCCAAACATGCTAAAATCAGCTTCTCAAGTGGAGAAAGTGTGAAAAAACATTGAAAAAATAGTTTAACAAACAATTTAAGAGAAGAATGCCAATACCAAATAAGTGATTCAGCATTCAGCAGGAACTTCATGCATCAATCGATCAATGAAGAAGAATATTGTCAAGTTCTAATCTAGAGGACAACATTTTTAGGCCATAGTCTAAAGCTATACGTATAAAGCTTCTAATGGGCCAAGGCCTAGCCTAGCTGGGAGCCTGGGGCTAGCCCTAGGCTACCTAGCTCACTAGCTGTAATTTGAACAGGCCTAAGATATAATAGGACTTAGCGAAGTTAGCGACTCAACTTCGAAGATTTCGGATCCTGAGAACTCCAAGTGAATGTCTCTAATAAAGCTTTAAGTAATGTCTTAAGAAAAGTAGTGTTATTTATTCTTCGATATGACCCGACCCCGCCGACCTGTTACGCCTTTAGTAGGCCACCTCATATAACAACAAAAAACGTGTTGAATCTAGTTCAAACTTGTGCTAAAACTTATTTTTTAAACAAATATTGTTTTTTAAAACTTTTTTGTTTTTCAATTTTGGTTTACTTTTGATTTTAAAAACTAAAAAAAACTTATAAATATATAAAATTTGCAGGCATCCAAAACTTGTTCATGATTTTTAATAAAGAATTTGAATTTAATAAATTTTTAAAGAACTGGGAAGGCCCGGCCGGGCCTGACGACGGGTACTAACTACTGAATTCACCGGCACTTGGGTTCACCGGATTTTTAACTTTATTTTTAAGGCTTAAAAATATACATAATCGATAGCGCAAGTAAAACTAGAGATGCGCCTAGATTTTTGGCTCTGCGCGTTGCCCCTGGACATCAGGAGGGCGATTTTTGTTATTTTTTGGGGGGTGAAACCGGCGGTGAACCCAATAAATCCTTCCAGAGAGCTGAAAACCTGTCATGCAATATTTCAAAGCAAAATATAGGCAGATTTCGACGTGCGCATAAAATTTCAGCGTTGCGCGTTGCTCCTGAACTGCAGGAGAACGTTTTTTTGTTAAATTCCGGTGTTGAATGACTGCCGCTGAACTCCGCGGTGAACGAAATTAAGTGCGTTTCCCGAGTCCTTTTTTAGGGATACTGTTTCTTTCCAAGTTAAAGAGACGAATCTGCTTCATACCAACGTCTTAATCGCTAAAATCACAGTAACACAATAAATTCGGTACCCACTTTCCCTTTTTACTCGCGTTTATTAACGATGCGTACACTGTTTTCGAAGCGCAAGGTCCTCTACCTGCGAATGCTGCTTTTTGTCGGCGTTTGAGTTGAGTTGATGTTCAAGAAGCGATAGCTCTAGGACCAGATGGACAAGATGTCTATGCCACGTTTCCTACTGCGGAAGTGAAAAAGTACGAGGATTTGATCAAGAAGTTTGATGTCTACTGCCAGCCTCTCTCCAACGAGACATTTGAAAGCTATCAGCTGCGCACCAGAATGCAAGGAGAAGCGGAGGACTTCGACCAGTTCATGGGTTCTCTACGCCAGCTCGTGAAGCGCTGCAACTACAGCAAACCTGACAACGACGAGATCAAGAACAGCATCTTCGATATCTTCGATAGCTTACAGCCTGTCCTTCTGGCTGTTGGGGTGAAGCGCGAGAAGCGCGGGCCCGCTCACGATACGCCCGAAGGTTCTTGGCCTGGTCCAGCGCGCGCTGGATCAGGCCGGACCTCCGGGTGCTCCTGGCGGGTCTGCGATTGCGATTTCCGGTTTCAGCAGCGCGAACTGCCCTACCAGGCATAGGATCGGCCGTTTGCCTCGGCTTCTTTGCCGGAGGAGCCTAGGCCCCAGTTCCGGTTTCGGAAGCCTTGGCATTCTTGGCTTCATCAGCTTTCCGCTCCTCGCAACGGAGGATGGTCAGCTGAGTCAGACCAAGAGCCTCTTCACGGCAATCGATTCTCGAACCAGAATCGGTTCGGATTTCCAAGAAAAAAAGCAGTATAACTATTTAACTTTGTTGAATGTTTGACTGCCTTAACAGCCTCAATTCGCACTATTTTTCACTTTCTTCTTGGCTATTGCCATTTAATAATCACAATTTTAAAGCACTAATATCCCTCTAGTTTAGGAGACAAAAAGTTATACTTTACAAATTGGTTCTGGTTCTAGAACCAGAACAAGCAATATGAAGAGCCTTCAATATGGATTGTGGACTTAGGCGGCAAGTGCTCAGCCCAGTCATTAGAGAGCCCTAGGATCACCGTAGCCCCCTTCTCCTTGCGGGAAGTGGCGTGGTGTAGGAGCCCGTTGACCTCAAGGTCAGGGTGCAGCTTTAGCAATATTTGCCTAAGCTGATCTCCGGACTTAATGGCACTGCCGGCCGGGATCCAGACGCGAAAGCGCTGGCGAAGACGAGCTTGCCGAGCTTCTTGGGCCAGTTCAGCTTTGGCAGAAGCTCGCGTAGATTGCGGCTGCTCTCCTCCGAGCTGCACCAGATGAAGATGCAGCCGTCGGTCTTGGCGGACTTGACCACGCTCACAGGGCGGCCCGCCAGGAGCTGGTCGATGAGCGCAGCATCGATGGTGCGCCAGGCACTGTCGAGCTCGTCGGCCGTGAGGTCTTGCTCTTCCCCGAAGACGATGACCGCCGGTTGGAGCTTGACCTTTGAGGCGTAATTAGTGCGGCGGTTTCCCAGCTCACCAGCGGGGGTTGTATCCTTGGGGGCAGGGGTTGCTGTGGCTCCTTTCGGGCCAACAGCAGCCTCGTCCTCCCTAGGTTCCCCCTCCGCCGGTAGTCGGCCCGCAGTCGCCGTCGCCGCTCGTTGCGGCGTTGGTTGCGGGCGCGTCGGGCTTCAGCGGAGGGCCCGGTTGCGCGTGCGGGCATGTCACCGGCCGAGCCGGCGGCAAGCCCATCTGCCCCCAGTGGGGCGGCGCTCGTGCCAGAGTCACCGGCCGGAGTTGCCGGGGCCCCGGCTTCAGCGGGGTTGAAAGAGGCGGATGACGCCATAGCTGAAAGCGGGAAGGATGAGATGAGGCACGGTGCTGATGAGATGAGACGCTTCGCTTCGCTGAAGGCCATCTCGCATTTTGCGTCCCAGTTCCATGGCGTGTCCTTGCGCAGGAGCGCTGTTAGCGGCTCGGCGACGTGAGACAGGTTCTTGATGTAGAACTGGAAGAACTTTGCAAAGCCAAGGAATGAGGCTAACTTTGCCGTATTGGTGGGTGCCTTAAGTCCCGATACGGACTCGGTGTGCGACTGGAGAGGTTGAATTCCCGCTGCGCTGACGCGGTGTCCAACGAACTCGATCTCCGACGCCTTGAAGGTTGCACTTCTTGAGGTTGACGGTTACTCGATGCTGCAGCAGCTTGTCCAGTACCTGAAGTACGCGACTTTCGTGCTCAGCTTCAGTACCGGCGTGAACGGCGATGTCGTCTTGATAGTGAACGACGCCTCTGATGCCTTGGAGGATCTTGCCGACGAGCTTCTGGAAGGCCGCCGGATCCGAGCTGATGCCGAACGGCATGCGTCTGAAACGGTAGAGGCCGAATTCGGTGTAGAAGCAGGTCAGATTCTTGGCGTCATCGTGCAGAGGCAGCTGTAGATACGACTGGTTGAGGTTGATTCGTGAGAAAAACTTCGAATTGTAAACCTCAAATATATTACTAATTAAAAATTTTAAAACACGTTTCCATTCTTTTGAATTAGAATAGCAGGTATGTTCAGAGCTAAAATAATTCTGGTTTAACAATTTTATGCCTTACTTTATTTCATTTACAACTCTCGCTGCACTACTCATAGTAAAGTAGTAAAGATGTATCAATGTTGTTGCAACAACATTGCCAATTTTGACAATGGCACGACAAAAAATTTCTTGTGACAACATTGATGTCAACATATCAGCAACACGAGGAATATCCGTAAAAAGGAATACATTCTGTCAGTCTTCAGTTTCTAGATAGCCCAATAACAGGCTAAACTGATGGAAACACAAAAAACACAAATATCCATAAAGTGAGCATAAACTTAGGATATATGCATTCTGTCAGTCTTCAGTTTCTAGATAGCCCAATAACAGGCTAAACTGATGGAAACACAAAAAACACAATTTATTGTGCGTACTGTGCTTCTGGGCATAAAGCTACTCCTAATGAGCATATTGGTCTCTTTAACTTAGAAAGAAGCAATATCCCGGAGAAAGAAATGCATTCTGTCAGTCTTCAGTTTCTAGATAGCCCAATAACAGGCTAAACTGATGGAAACACAAAAAACACAATTTATTGTGCGTACTGTGCTTCTGGGCATAAAGCTACTCCTAATGAGCATATTGGTCTCTTTAACTTAGAAAGAAGCAATATCCCGGAGAAAGAAATGCATTCTGTCAGTCTTCAGTTTCTAGATAGCCCAATAACAGGCTAAACTGATGGAAACACAAAAAACACAATTTATTGTGCGTACTGTGCTTCTGGGCATAAAGCTACTCCTAATGAGCATATTGGTCTCTTTAACTTAGAAAGAAGCAATATCCCGGAGAAAGAAATGCATTCTGTCAGTCTTCAGTTTCTAGATAGCCCAATAACAGGCTAAACTGATGGAAACACAAAAAACACAATTTATTGTGCGTACTGTGCTTCTGGGCATAAAGCTACTCCTAATGAGCATATTGGTCTCTTTAACTTAGAAAGAAGCAATATCCCGGAGAAAGAAATGCATTCTGTCAGTCTTCAGTTTCTAGATAGCCCAATAACAGGCTAAACTGATGGAAACACAAAAAACACAATTTATTGTGCGTACTGTGCTTCTGGGCATAAAGCTACTCCTAATGAGCATATTGGTCTCTTTAACTTAGAAAGAAGCAATATCCCGGAGTAAGAAATGCATTCTGTCAGTCTGCAGTTTCTAGTTAGCCCAAGCTAAACTGATGGAAACACAAAAAACACATGAAATTGCGCATTTTACATAAAATACATGAAAAATATTGAAAATTGCAGGGTAATATTTTTATTTACAAATCAAGAAAAATTAATAATTCTTGATGTATATTTTTTGAAATATTAATTATGGTTAGGAGAAAAAACAAGAAAGAATTTTATGAGTCAACAATGTTATAAATATACAGAATTTTTTAAATTTTTTATAACTACAATGAAATCAAATATAAAAATATTTATTGGCTAGTAATATTACATAAAATTACAAGTAATTAAATAGGCTAGTATAGTCAATATTTTTATTGCATGTTGTAGTTATTATTTTATAAAAGTATACTAAGTGCCTGCCTGATATAATTGAATTTATACTTAATGGAAAAGCACTATGGAATCTTAAATAGATATTATGTTTATAATTTGACTTATTAGAAGAGAAGAAATATTAAAATAGAGGTTTTAACAAGTTGTAAAAAGCATCAAGCCAAGAAATGCCAATTTTATTTTATTGCCTATACTGATATTAACACTTTGACTGCATGTTTCAAGACGTAATTGAAAAATAAATCTAAAAATATAGGAAGTAAAACAGCATAAAAGGCTTCATTATTAAGTATGGCCACAAAAATACCACACGGCGTATAAATATAATGTATTTTTTATGCGCAAGTGCGCTGTAACTGCCTGCTGCCACGTTGCGCAATAAAGACTCGCAGTTCGAAATATTTTTTAATGTTTTCGCTTTGCATTAAAATAAATAGCTTAACAGTCAACACAAAATTGAGTGCAAAAATGCTGATGAAAGTGATAAAACTTTAATTTGATAACTTTTTTAATAGGAAAATTTACTATTTTTCGACTCGGGAAACGCACTTAATTTCGTTCACCGCGGAGTTCAGCGGCAGTCATTCAACACCGGAATTTAACAAAAAAACGTTCTCCTGCAGTTCAGGAGCAACGCGCAACGCTGAAATTTTATGCGCACGTCGAAATCTGCCTATATTTTGCTTTGAAATATTGCATGACAGGTTTTCAGCTCTCTGGAAGGATTTATTGGGTTCACCGCCGGTTTCACCCCCCAAAAAATAACAAAAATCGCCCTCCTGATGTCCAGGGGCAACGCGCAGAGCCAAAAATCTAGGCGCATCTCTAGTTTTACTTGCGCTATCGATTATGTATATTTTTAAGCCTTAAAAATAAAGTTAAAAATCCGGTGAACCCAAGTGCCGGTGAATTCAGTAGTTAGTACCCGTCGTCAGGCCCGGCCGGGCCTTCCCAGTTCTTTAAAATTTTATTAAATTCAAATTCTTTATTAAAAATCATGAACAAGTTTTGGATGCCTGCAAATTTTATATATTTATAAGTTTTTTTTAGTTTTTAAAATCAAAAGTAAACCAAAATTGAAAAACAAAAAAGTTTTAAAAAACAATATTTGTTTAAAAAATAAGTTTTAGCACAAGTTTGAACTAGATTCAACACGTTTTTTGTTGTTATATGAGGTGGCCTACTAAAGGCGTAACAGGTCGGCGGGGTCGGGTCATATCGAAGAATAAATAACACTACTTTTCTTAAGACATTACTTAAAGCTTTATTAGAGACATTCACTTGGAGTTCTCAGGATCCGAAATCTTCGAAGTTGAGTCGCTAACTTCGCTAAGTCCTATTATATCTTAGGCCTGTTCAAATTACAGCTAGTGAGCTAGGTAGCCTAGGGCTAGCCCCAGGCTCCCAGCTAGGCTAGGCCTTGGCCCATTAGAAGCTTTATACGTATAGCTTTAGACTATGGCCTAAAAATGTTGTCCTCTAGATTAGAACTTGACAATATTCTTCTTCATTGATCGATTGATGCATGAAGTTCCTGCTGAATGCTGAATCACTTATTTGGTATTGGCATTCTTCTCTTAAATTGTTTGTTAAACTATTTTTTCAATGTTTTTTCACACTTTCTCCACTTGAGAAGCTGATTTTAGCATGTTTGGAAATATTCCAAGGTATTAAAACAATAAAACTGTTTTTTGAAGCATTTTTTCTATCTTTAGAGTAGCCAGTAGGGCAAAGGCAGTTGTTATTTATCTGGTGACTAGACAAATAGCATTTTTACTATTTGTCCAGTTAAATTGCTAACTGTATAAATTGCTATTTATTTCGTGATGAATATTCTAGATTTTTAAGACCTTTTCATAAATCATGTATATTGATTAATATTTTATTATATATTAGTATACATACCATAGCCAGTAGCGCAACCAGAAATTTTTAAAGGGGGGGCGGATTCTGAGGGTAAAGTCCTAGGAGGGGGGGGGCGGCGGACGGGTGGCTCTGTTTTTAGCAAAAATTTGCTTGGTCTCCCCTTTGATTTTTTTTTGGTCCCCCGCCTAAGGGGGGCAACCCCCCCCCCCCGCCCCCCCCCTGGTTGCGCCACTGACCATAGCTGGGAAGGTGGCAGTTTTTGGTGAATTTTCCAGCACAAATTGGCCCTTTTTTGGCACACATGGTGCACACGGGGTACAAGGAAAAATTGGAAATGCTCTGGCAGCGCACATGGTGCATGGCGCTGAAAAAATATATAGTTACACTTTGTTAGGGGGGCCTATACTTTGCAAAATATATAGTGTCAGGCCTAATTCCATAATTCGTAAAATAAAATGTTATGCTATCAAAGAGTACTAAAATTACATAAATCACTATATCTCTAACTATAAAAATCAAAACTCTGTGTGTCTGTGTGTGGACAATTTTGATCGCTATGGACTCCCAAACCACTCAACCAAATGACACCAAACTTTACACCCATCCTAAACTTACTACGGAGAATGTCTTAGGCTACCTTAAAATTTCCTAGACTCAAGTCTTCCTAGATAAAAGTACAAAAAACTGCTCAAAATGCGCGATTTTTTTACTTAATCCTCCATAGCGCCGCTCCACTTCTACCAATTCTCTTCAAATTTGACACAGGCAATTTTCAACTATTTTGACACAATTGTGTAAAATTTCAAATCTCAAAGTTAATCCTGAAAGCCGCTGTGCACTTTTAAAGTTAGGCTGTTTTTTTTCAGTGAGCAGCCACCCCAACCTCTGCCCGCCTGCCTCTCTTTCCCGATCTGGGCAAAGGGTGTGAATAGGTTTTAAAATGCCTAACTTTCGGCTGCCATAGTTTTGCTCCACGTGAAGCGATTGACTTCAAATTTGACACAATTCTTTATTGACTCATTCTCTGCCTACATGTAAAGTCTCAACTCTGTATCTCAATCAGGGCGGAAACTGTAAGCATGTGAAGTTTGTCTGCTTTTTCTGTTGTTTGTGCCACTCACTCACTCATTCCCCCAGCCCAGACGAAGGGTCAGGCGATAGGGCTGAATGTACATGGCAACGTACAGTGTTTTGGAATAACTTTTAATAGCCTTCTCTGCACCCCCGCGAGTGGAGAGGCGTGGAGAGGAGAGACAGTTTCAGCGAGAGATTCAATCCACTGTCCTCTGTATAGACAAGTCTGCAGCAGTTTAACAGTGGATGGCAAACAGGCAAATCAAGGCGATGCGGGATGGTTTGTAAAAATAGCGAAAAATTAATGAATAACTTATTACAATGCAATCCTACTAAATTAGTTACACCATGAAGCTTTTAACATAAAGTTTCGCATAGGGTAACTTTAAAATTTAAATGACTCCTAAGAAATGCGTATTTTCTTGGTTGTTAGACTGCTGCAGAGTGCAGACTGTGGTGGTGGAGCTGGAGATACACAAATTCCTCTCAGGGCTGCTAATTGGCCAGAAAGGTGACATGATTAAAGCATGAGAAATGATAACCATGATAGTACTACATCCCACAAACTAGCTTTCGAAGCAGGGATCGGTAGATTTTTAACTCAAAGGCCAGATAAAGAATCCAGCTCATGGAGTCATGGGCACATGGCTGCTGGCCAGATGAGAGTGAAAAAGAAAAGGAATATACTATTAGAAAGAGAGGAAGGGCGAGAGGGGGTAAGAGAAAAGATAAGATAACAGGAGAGACGAGTGGGGTGAGAACGAGGAGAGAGCAGAGAATATGGGAGGAGGAAGCGAGAGGAGGGGAGACAGGAGGGAGAGGAAAGAGTAGAGGTAAGAAGAGGAAGAGAGAAGAGGGGAGAGATGAGACAGAGGATCGATGAGAGAGGAGAGTAGAGAAGAGTGAGAAGAGAATAGAGAATAGAGAACAGAGAGGAGATAGGAAGGGAGAGAGAGGGAGAGAGGAGTGAGAAGAGAGGAAATAAGAGATGAGAGAGAGAGAGAGAGAGAGAGAGAGAGAGAGAGAGAGAGAGTTGAGAAAGAAGAGAGGAGAAAGGAGAGATGATAAAGTAAAGGGAAGAAGAGGAGAGAGGAAAGAGATGAGATTGTGGAGATGAGAGAGTAGAGATGAGAGATGAAGGAAGAGAGGGCAGAGTGCAAAGAGACAAGAGAAGAGAATAGAGGGGAGAGAGTATAGAAGAGGGAAGAGAAGAGGAGTAAGAAGAGAGGATTCAGTAGAGGGGAAAGAGAAGAGTACACAGGAGAGTGGAGAGTAAAGATGACAGAAGAGAGTGGGGGTAGAGAGCAAAGATGAGAGTGAACGCGATATATGAGAGGAGAGAGGAGAGTGAAGAGAGAAGAGAGAAGACAAGAGAGGGAGAGAATAGAAGAGGGAAGAGAAAAGAAGGGAAAAAGGAGAAAGGAAAGAGAGGAGTCAAAAGAGGGGAAAGATCGAAGAGTACAGATAAGAGAGGTGAGAGAACATACGAGTATAAGAGAGTAAAGATGGCAGATGAGAGAGGAGAGATGACAGACCAGAGACAAGAGTGAACAGATAAGAGATGGGAGAGGGGGAGAAAAAGGATAGAAATAAGAGATGAGAGGTGAGACAAAGGGAGAGAGAAGTGAGTGAGGAGAGAGGAGGGGAGGGGAGAGAACCAAGAAGACAGGGGAAAGAGGAGAAAGGACGAGAGACGAGAGGAAACAGGGGAGAGATTAGAGGAGAAAGAGATATAGGACAGGAGAGAGCAGAGAGATAAGAGGAGAGAGAGGGAGAGAGAGGAGAGAGAGAGAGGGAAAGAGAGAGGAGAAAACATGCAGAAAGAATGAGAAGAGAGAAAAGATAAAAGAGGAGAAAGAAGAGATAGATAAGAGAGCAAAGACGAGAGAGAAGAGAGGTGAGGGAAGAGACGATAAAAGAGAGGAGAGAGGAGAGCGGAAAGAAGAGAAGAGATGAGAGGAGAGAGTAGAGAGTAGAGAGGAGGGAGGAGAGGAGGGATAAAAGAATAGAAGGGAGAGAGAATAGACGAGAGAATAGGGGATAGAGGAGAGAGAGAAGAGACAGAGACGAGAGAGAGGAGAGGAAACAGAAGAGAAGGTCGAAGTTTTTAAGGATCCAAGGGACATAAGGAGAGGCAGAGGCCAGAGTTTGCCTGTTCGCAGCACCCCAGCCAACAATATAAATGTTTGCCTCAAATCCTAATTTTTCACGAATGTACTCTATTTTATGTTTAATTCTAACCTAACTATATATTAACAAGTTTTTGTTTGAGTTTGACCTCAGATTTTAGAATACGAGTACATGCAAAAATAGTTCCAGGGATTGAAATTCCCCGGGTTCAAAATCCGCGGGTTTCAACAGCTTGTAAAATACGTAAATGAAATTCAAATTTGTCTACCATAAATTCAAATTTGTTTACCAGTGAATTATTAATTACCTTACCTTACCTTACCTTACCTTACCTTGGCTTAGACTTACCTTATCATGGCGTGCTGCGGCGCACAAAATATTTTCTTCACGGCGCACGGCGCACAGTGGTCAAAAGCCATCAAAATAGTTCTGGCGCACACTATGCTACCTTCCCGACTAAGGTATACGTATAAAAAAGCAGTGTATTCAATTTAGCATAATTTGGTATAAAAGACAATGACATACATTAGACAATTAGTGTAACAACATAATAATCAAGATACGAGTAAGAAGTCTTTGAAGTCTAGGAATATTTACCTTTATAGTTCCTATAAAATAGATATTTTCAACTAGCATTATCAATTTAACTAGTCAAATAACAAAAATCCTATTCATCTGGTATTAACTAGATAAATGGGAAAGCCAAGGACCACTAGAAGTCTTCTAGGCCTAGTGGTCCTTGGAGAAAGCATGGCCATTATCTAGTAACCAGACAAATAACCACATCGCTATTCATCCGACGTCTGGTCACGGTCACTAGACAAATAACAACTGCCTAGGGCAAAAAGAAGTGAAAGGCCTAGGCTGTGAATTAAACTTATATTTATACTAACATAGGCCTAGCAAATAGGTTAGGGCCTAGCTGAAATATCTGTGGTAAATTTATGGTTAGGATTGTTAATAGGGAGGAGTGTGGTAGACAAAGAGAGTTGGCTAACTGAAAAGTACACTTCAGACTAAATTGCAAAATAAAAAGTACATATTTTTTAAAAAGATAAAAATCCCACACATGTTGTCTAATCCATAGTCTAGAAGAGGGGCTTTGCAATCCAGACTCATAGCTTTTGGTATACACTTAGTGTACAATTTTTTTTTAAATCTGGCATTTTATTTGGCTACACTGGTATATAAAAATGAATAGTGAAAAAGTGGCATACTGCCACGGAATCAAATTTAAAAAATAGTAAATAAAAATGGAAAGTAATTATTTTGAAAGAATGAAAGAAATCTTGGCATGTATTGATGTTTTGCTACAAAGAGTAGGCCTATCAGCAAAAAACCAAAAAAGTGAAACAAAAGAGCAAAAAAAGGTCAATTGGTACATTGTAACACCAGAAACAAGGCTTGTAATGAGGCTTGTTTTTTCTGGGATTACAATTTTGAGTTGGAAAAAGTTTGGCATAGGCCTATAGTGGCATACCAAAAAAAATTATGGGAGATTTTATTTGGCTATAGTGTGTATTCATAGTTTTCTGGACTATAGTGTCCAATGTAGCTCTGATGCTTATTAAGAATGTCTATGGCCCAAAAGGATGAGTTGGTTAGAGGGAGAGGAAGTTAAGCACTTTGACTTATATTTTGGCTTTTTGTTTTAATTAGTTCTTGCTAAGAGTAAGACCATTAACCAACTATTAAGTCTATCAACACTGCTAGGAGGCTGCCTTCAAATTGTTAGAAATTGTTAGGAAAAGGCAATTCTAGCTTTGGTTCATAATCATTTACATGCATCTTTTCCATTTAAATGATCGTAAACTAAAGTGGATATATAGGATCATCTTTTTGGATTCATTTTTGGAAATTGAATTCATGCACTAACCACCTTACACACATGCTAGCTTCAGTTCACGATTATTTACATAGATTGCTTTTGTTCAGATGATCATAAACTGAAGTAGATATATAGGATCATCTTTGGATTCTTGGAACTGTGAAATAGATCACTGTAACCCCTTTACCTTCTTTTTTCATTTGAACATGCAGCTAGTATTATGATAGATAAATAAAAAGGATTAGAGTGTTTGTCTACTGTTTTTTGCATTTTGATGAAATAAAAAAACAATTTTGTATCTTCCCTATCTCTCCAATAAAGATTGTCACTAATTTCAATGATTGTAAACCAAAGGAATGCCTTAATAACAAACTTGTGTTTTTTTCATAGAAAATATCTTTTTAAACTGACAACAGACAATCTGTGACAAAATAGGTCTTTTAGAATTTTATATTTAAAAAAATTGAAGAGAAACATTTAAAAATAGTATTAGTTCTAGTTCTAGTATAAAAGATAATTTAAAATGCAAAGCCAATAAAATATAATAAAAAGTAAAGCCTAGTATATATATTATATAGACTATAGACCTATTCAACTATTTAAACTTACTAAACTGACCTTTAATGCAATATTATTAGTGCACATTTATTTATTTTTGATAGGCCCCTATGCCCTAAGTAGGTTATATATTACCAATATATGTATGATAGGCAAGAAATTGAGTTTTTAATTCCAATATCAAAATAGTCATAGAAGATAGATAATATTTTGCATGTGATAGTTGAATCAAAATCAATGATAAATTTATATGCTATTCTAATAAGAACTATTAGTAAGTTTTTCTAACTTAGCCATTTGTACAATTAATAAGTTCCTATAGCTAGTTTATTGACATTTATTGATATTTAATTTATTGACTTAGTACTTATTATTATTATTTAGTAGAATCATATTCATAATGACTTAAGCTAGGCTAGCCTTGCTATCCCATATACGAAAAATGGTCAATCTGTGTTAATCTATCTATCTATATAATCAATTAGAAAAAAATGGCTTAGTAGATTTTCATGAGACTTGCAGTTGCACTGTTTGATCAAAAATTTTCCTATGATGGTACATGTGTCTTTACTCAATGAGAAATTGCTCAATGCTAAAGGGATTAAGTATTAAAAAAGATGCTTTTTTGCAAAGGTCAAGCAAAATTTTCATCTTGAAATGCATTGTAAGAATGCTAGAGACAAAATTGACTGGTTGAATTCTGATTCTAAAATAGATTGCATCATAACTGAATTGTAACTTTGTTACAGTATTGAAAATGCACTATAGAAATGTAGCACCAGATTGCATAATCATTTTGTTAACTGATACTGACCAACTGAGAAATTTATTATATAATAAATGCTTTGTGTGATTTACTCTATGCTTGGAGTTTTGAAAGTGTGGAATTATAAGTGCTAAAATTCATGTTATCAAAATGATAATATGATAAATGGCTAGCCTAGAGCCGGTAAACAGACTAAACTGCTAAATGCAGCACTGATAGTTCAAATTTTGAGAGAGTAGAATATTTTTTAATTAAAGCTTTCTAATGTCAAAACTAAAAAAACTTTTTAAAACAAAGCATCATGTAAAAAATCATAAAACTGTCATGTTAAAATTCAAAGAAGTATCATATAAAAAATAATAATAGATGTAGGAATAATAAAAGAAGCATCATGTCAGACAAAAGAAATGTCATATAAAAGACATAAAAAAGAATCATTTCAAAGTTAAAAAATTCATTTTTAATTTCGGAATTGCTACAATGTCAAGGCTTGGGGGGAATTGCTATAGTGCTGTGATTCTTGGGAAGGAATCACTAAAATGTCAAGGCTTAAGGGAGAAAAATTGCTGAGATGTGAAAGCTTAGGGTTATAGTTAGGGTTAGGATTTTTCAGATTGCAAGGTTTATGGAGAGGCATTGCTAAGATGTCAATGCTTGCGAGGGGAATAGCTAAGATGTTAATGCTTGCAAAAGGAATAGCTAAGATGTTAAGGCTCACAAGGGATTGCTAAGGTTATTGCAAAGAGAAGCTGTAGTTTAAACAGGTAGTATAAATATGCGTCTTCAAGGGTTTCTCTTTGTGGAACAGCAATTTCTTCTGCTGCTCCAGTCCGTTGAGTCAAAAACGATTTTTTCCAACGTAGTAGCTTTCCTTGTTCATCGCGAACTTTATAAGAATGGTCATTCACTCTCATGTGCACTTCTGCTGGCTGCCATCGTCGTGTTGATTCTTGCATCCAAACCTTTTCTCCACAACCAAATTCTCTCCTCTCCTTAGATCCACGGTTGTAATATTCTTCGGCCTTGTTCTGCTGGTCCTTTAGCTTCTGCAGTACTTTCCTGGACATGACCTGTCTAGGAATTAGATCTGCTTTTGGGATCGGCAAATCATAGCGCAGTTTGTGTCCAAAGACTAGCTCAGCGGGTGATGGCATTCCATGCTCGATAGGAGTGTTCTTGTAATGCAGCAGTGCCATGTGCTTGCCTTCATTGCTCTTCAGAACTGCCTTTAAAATATTCTTGATCGTTTGAACGCCTCTTTCCGCTAATCCGTTGGACTGGCTGTACTTCGGCGATGATGTAGCATGCTTGAAGCCGTACTCTTTCGCGAAACAACCAAATTCTCTTCCCGAGAATGGAGGTCCATTGTCAGATCTTAAAATCTTGCAAACTCCATAGGTCTGGAAATACTTCTTTAGTTGGGGAATCACGGAGGCAGCTGAAGTATTGTTGATCCTAGCGTATTCGATCATCCGACTGTATTTATCAACATATATCAGGAAATTCTTCCCGTCAATATGGAAAATATCTATGCCACATTCCTGAAATGGGTAGTCCGGTAGGCACTGAGCCACCATCGGTTCCTTCTGTGGCTTTCTTTGGCTTTCCTGGCAGGCAATGCACGCTGAAGTCATTTCTTGAATATCACATCTAATTCCAGGCCAGTAGACGCTCTCTGACGCCTTTAAGCTTGCCTTCACAATTCCAGGGTGTCCAGTATGCAGCTTCTGTAGCACTTCCATTCTCATTGAGTTTGGAACGACTATTCGGTTCTTCATCCAGATCAGATTGCCATGCGCAGTCAGATCATGTCTGACGTTCCAGAAGCAACGAAGCTCAGTCACAAGCTGGCTTCTGTGGTGAGGCCAACCAACACCGATGATCTCAGCGAGTTGTTGCAGTGTTGAGTCCTTTGCCGTTTCATTTTCCAGTTTCTGCATCAGTTCTGGGAATCCAACCGACATTCTAACACCGAGCACATGACCTTCAATGTCATCTTCGAGTTGTTTAGAGGCATGTACGTTCTTTAAGAAAGCGCGGCTTAGAGTGTCTGGAATGTGCAAGTCTTTACCGGGAACATATATAATGTGCAGGTTGTACTTCTGAACTAGTAGCATCAGTCTCTGCAATCTTGCTGTAAGAGTTGAAATTGGCTTCCGGAAGATGTTCTCTAGTGGCTTGTGGTCGCTCTCGACCGTTACCTTGTGTCCCCAGACGTACTGGTGGAATCGCTTGCAGCCAAACACAATAGCCAAAAGTTCCTTTTCGATCTGAGCATACTTCCATTGGGATGGCGTCAGTGATGACAAAGCGTATTCCAGCGGGTGTCCATCTTGCAGGATAGTTGCTCCGAGACTGTGTTGACTAGCATCGACTGACAGAGTAAGTGGTGCATTCGGGTTATAGCGAGCTAAGACTGGTGCGTCGCAAAGACTCTGCAAAATTGATTCGTACGCTTTTTTGTGTTCATTTGTCCAGTTCCACTGAGCATTCTTCGTCAGCAATGTGCATAGCGGTGCTGCCTTAGATGACAGATCCAAAATGAATTTGGACAAAAAATTTGCACATCCTAGAAATCGCATAAGTTGCTGCTTTCTCAAATTGCCGGATAGAGTATCTGGTCGGGGCATATCGCGCATTGCTTTTACTTTGTCTGGGTCGACTTTAATTCCAGTGTGCGAAAGTATGTTGCCGAGGAATTTCAACTCCTTCAATCCGACTTTCCGATTTTTATAATTCAGGCGCAAATTCTTTGCATGGCACATTTCCATAAGCTGCCTCACAGCTTCATTGTGTTCTTCAACAGTCTTGCCCCAAACAATGAAGTCGTCAATAAAATTGTTGCAGTTTCTGATCTTGTCCGAGATCTCCTCCCGAACTCGCTTCTGGTAGACTTCCGATGCGGAACAAATTCCATAGAGCATTCTCAGCCAACGATATCGTCCAAAAGGTGTGTGAAAGCACGTCATCAACAAACTTTCATAATCCAATGCAATCTGGTGAAAACTCGCAGTCGCATCAAAAGTTGAGAACAGAGCAGCGTTTCCAATTTCTGCAATAATTTCGTCATAAGACGGTATCTGATACTGCTCTCTCATTATGTTGGCATTCAGATGCTGAGAGTCTAGGCAAAGACGTATAGTCTTGTCTGCCTTCTAGACGACGACCACATTTGAAACATACTTCGTGGGCTCATCACACTTGGTGATGAGTCCATCCGAAACCAGGTGATCTAATTCAGCCTTCAAAGGTTGCATTGCTGCAAACGGGATTCTTCGAGGGCGATCCATCCAAGATTCTTTGTCATCGCGCAGGCTGATGTGATAACTCCCAGGTAAGCAACCTGTTCCTTCAAAGACATCGGGATACTCTCGAAGAAATCTTTCATCTGTCCACGTGGACTTAAACCCTTTAGGTTGAACAGAAACTCCGAAGTTGAATTTCACCAGGCCTATCTCTTCTGCAGTTTTCCATCCGATGAGTGGAATGAGCCTCTCTTTAATCACAATAAATTCATTTTCATGCTTGACTCCTTCATATTCCAGTTTCAATTGTACCTTCCCTGCGACTGTTAGGCGCGACCTTTTATAGCAAAAGAGTCTGCAAGACGTTGCTTGTATCGACGTGTTTGGTGCAATCCGCCTAAGCAGATGTTCAGGGAGTACATTTGCGTCCGCTCCTGTGTCGCATTTGCAATTCACCAGCTGACCTTCGATTTTGATACCAACAGTTGTTCTACTGTCTCTGTCGTTGCCACCCGGTCGCAGAGATGCTGACATGACCCACGAATCTTGACGATCAGATTCTGAGCTTTCATTTGTATTTCGATCCAAGGCTCTTACGGTCTTATTCCGACAAACGTTGCTGAAGTGGTTTTGCTTTCCGCAAGATTTGCACGTCTTGCCATATGCAGGGCATGAACCTTTCTTGTGTTTCTTACCACAGAATGAGCAACCCTCCGACTTTCCTACCATCGGCTTTCCATTGGACCCAAACCTTTTGTTCGGTCGTCTCTCCTTGTACTTGAGATCTGGTCTGCCTGTTGAGCGAGGCTTCACAACAGAATTGACTTCTTTCTGGATGTATTTCGAAATCTCTCCGGAGGTGTTTCCCGTCATGATCCGCACTTGGGTCTTTGATGATTCACTTGCACGGCAGATAGATATAGCCTTATCTAGCATCAACTCCTGCTCACGTAGAAGCCGTTCTCGCAACTCTGTGTCTCTGATTCCGAGGACAATCTGATCTCTGATTATTGATTCGTTCACCGTCAATTCGTAGGCTGGCTTCTCGAATGAGCATGTCTTGATAAGTTGTTTCAGGCCGCTGACGAATGAGTCAATGCTCTCATGCTCATTCTGCCTGCGTTGCCAAAATTTGTAGCGCTCGAAAGTTTCGTTCGCACTCGGCTTGCAATATTCTTCGAACAGTTTTGTCACTTTCGACAGCTCTTCGTCTCCTTCCGATTTCTTGAAAGTTGAATAAATCTCACGACCTTCTTCTCCGATGGCTGTTAGCAGTGTCGCTATTTGTACTTTAGCCGGTGATTCGTCACGCTTGGTTGCAGTCATATAGAGCTCAAACGCAGAAATCCATTTACTCCAGTTTTCCGCCTTGTGCTCATCAAAGCAGAATGGCTTTGGGGGTTTGAGCCCGCCATCCATTTGAATCCAGATCCAGTTGAGCACAGTACTGCATTTGACAATTCAAATCCAGAGCTCTTCACAAGTGCACCTCTGACACCATGTTGTGTTGCGACACAGAAGTCTTATGTTTCTAGATGCTTGTATGGATATAGAGCAGCTGTGTAGTTATAAGTGCTCTTTAACACTCGTTTATTAGTTGTGTCCATAGACATAAATCAAACACACAGAGAATGAGTCTATGAGTCTATCATAACATAACATTCTGTATCCATATCTATAGCCATATCTTAAAAAATTCTTATAGTAAGTCTATCTATGAGGGCTGTCCCTAAAGTCAGTGCACTTTCTTCACTACAGCCTTTTCTCACCAATCAGAAATATTAAGTCTGTTGCAGTTGAAAAAAGAATTATCTACCCATTAAAATGACTTTCTGTTTATTTCTGTATCTGCTGGCATTCTTGAGATATGAGCACTTTTCTGCCCCACCCCTTGTGCTACTTTTACAAATTTCCATAGACTAAAGCTTTCCTGATGCACAAAACAAAACATTCAACAAATCAATAAAACATGCGCAACATAAAAGCTGAGGAAAGAACAGTTAAAAGTTAATCAACATTGTCCTAAGGCTTCTCCACATAGTCACCACTAGGTGTGCTGCACACTTCTGTCATCGGCTGTGCATGTCAACAATGCACCTCCCACATGACCAAGAAAACAGAGGAGACAATCGAGCAGGCAAATTTTGTGCTGCTCTCACTGCCACCCTATTCTCTAGATTTGTCAACAGCTGACTTTGCCTTCTTTCCAAAGAGGAAGAAGCTGCTGCATGGACAAATCTTTGCTTGTCGTGGGAGCCTAGAAGCATTGACTTGCCAAGTTCTCCTTCATGAGATGCTGCGCTCAGATTTTGCTGATTGACGACATTGACGACATGCTTTCTCTTTTTTCATTCCCTTTTTCCCTTTCTCACTACTTTCTCTTTCTCTCCTGTTTCCCTTCTCTCCTTTCTATCTCTTTTTATATTGTTTAAGTAACTAAAGTAAAAAAAGTAGCCAATTCTTGCCAAGATTTTTTTGCAACAGAGATGGCCTACTTATTGGTTGGTTTCCAAGAAGCCTCTTGCAATCTAGCCTTATTTGATAGTAGCAGATGCTAGGCAGCTTCCCTATTGGCTTAATTCATCTTAACTTAAGCCCCTACTATTCTAACTACAATGTGTATATAGTGTCAAAAATGTTTTTGATTCCCTGAGCTTTAACCTCCCCTCCCCCTATTTTAACCTCAATATACTTGTAATATCGAAAAAATTTTGTCTTTGTTGCCTGAGTCCCCAATTCTAAAGACTTAAAAGCTCCTCTCACATTGAAAGTGAAAACATTTATCTTAAATTTAGCCCCCAATATCCTAACCCCATCTGTCCTTGGCCCTAGGGACTTAAGAGCTTCCCTTGAAAGTGACATCATTTATCTTAATTTGAGTCCCACCACCCAACCCAAACATGCACATGGTAGCAAAACTCTGTGATTTAAGTGCCCAACCCTAGTAACTTAAAAGCTCTTTTTACATTGAAAGTAAAGACATTCATCTTAACATTAGTCCCATACCACCCAACCAGAGCATGCATATGGCATTGAACCTATTGCTAAGTCCCTAAATCCATGCAAGGGCTTTAGAGCCCCCTTGGAAAATGAAAACATTCATCTTAACTTTAGCCTCTGCCACCTAACCACAATGTGGACATGGCATTGACAATCTATTTTGATGCTTAAGTCCTAAATTCCAGGGACTTATAAGTTCTTCTCACTTTGAAACTGGCAACATTCTTTTTTACTACCCTGATCCTATCAAATCAATAGCTTCGATATGCTAATATGCTTTGCCAAAGAACCTCGATATCTGTAACATCCTATAGCTGTATCCATAGCTACAATAGAACTCTAGTACCTATGGTTTATGGACATGATATAAAACAAAAAATTCTTGACTAATAGCTATGTTTGTTGAAAATCTAGAACTATCATATCAAAATAATTTTAGTGTAAGTAGAATATTTCATTCTAGATTTAAATAACCTTGAAAGTTTCATATCTCAAGTCTTAGCCTTAGGGGAGAGGGGCAACTAACCTTCTTTTCTTCCTTTGGTTAGTCCACTGGGAAGAATCTATTCAAATTCCTCCAGTAGACTTTGCATTACCCTAGAGTTAATATAATCTAGAAAGTTAGAATGGCAATAATATTTTTTCTTAGAAACAAAAACAAGCATAGACAATGTAGTTGATGCCTTAATTTTAGCTCATAAAATAGTATCTACAAAGTCACACAGTGGTAGAGTACTGTTTGCTGTGGCCTATTTTGCATTGATAAAGACCAATATATAATGCAATATCATGTAAAACTTAGCTATCTTCTAAATTTGATGTTTACACTGTAAATAACAAACTTTTGCAGTTGATTCTTTAGCTTATTAAAAGCATAGAAATTGTGTATTGTTAAAAAGACAGGATAAACTAATACTGAAATGCAAGGCGGTGGTGTGATAAGCATCACGGTTAAGTGCGACTTGGCCTACAGTCAAGCTGCTGGTCGGGTGCACCTGCGTCTGGGCGTTGATCGAACTCTCGACTCTCTTCTTGACGAATTCTGCTCTCATATGAGAATTCGAAGATTGCCAACTTTGTCACTGCGCAACGATTTGCATAGCGAGCTGGCATTGGACTTGACATTGGCTGCTGCTGGCCTGTCTGATGGCGACGTTATCTATGCCTTCGACTCTGGTGAGGGTTCAGTTAGTTTGCAGGCAGCTTCAAGCACTTTGGCTTTAGTTAGAGGCCCATTATTACTGCCCATTCCGCCGACTACCCTGAGCATGCACACTAGTGCGCGCGGATACGTACGCAGCCATACGCACAGGCACACACTCACACAGGAGTGTACAGCGGCCCTAACTTTATTTATCGTCAGCCATGTACTTGGGGGTTGGCCCTCAGGGCCGTTAATTTTCAGCCCCGCTGGGAAAAAATTGCAGCGACGGCACTGTGACGACAAGCGACGACAGGCTAGAGACGATTTAGTCTTGAAGTCTTGATTAGCGCCTGAATATCTGAATATCTGTCATACGAGATTCATCTTTGTTTATCCCGTCTCATTGCTAAACTGCAGATCCGCCGCCTCCGCCCCCCGAACCGGTGCTGGCCAGGGACTCGGCTTCTAATTGGTGGATCTTAGCTGCGGCCGCACTGGCTATTGGCCTGTTCGGTGCTGCCGCCATCATTACAATGTTTGTCATTGGCAATCAGCCTATTGATGCGGTGAGATTAAAAACCAGGGCCACTGGTCCCCTGTTTAGGTTTGGAATGTCACTAATTCCATGTGATTCATTTTGGGATGTCTGATTCCAGATGACTCGGTTTGGGATGTCACTGATTCCAGCTGCTTTTTGTTTGGGATGTCACTGATTCCAGATGCTTCGATTTGGGATGTCACTGATCTCAGATGCTTCAGTTTGGAATGTCACCGATTCCAGATATTTGTGTTTAAAATGTCACTGATTCCAGATATTTGTGTTTAGAATGTCACTGATTCCAGATATTTGTGTTTAGAATGTCACTGATTCCAGATATTTGCGTGTTTAGAATGTCACCGATTCCAGATATTTGTGTTTAAAATGTCACTGATTCCAGATATTTGTGTTTAGAATGTCACTGATTCCAGATATTTGTGTTTAGAATGTCACTGATTCCAGATCTTTGCGTGTTTAGAATGTCACTGATTCCAGATATTTGTGTTTAGAATGTCACTGATTCCAGATCTTCGTGTTGTTAGAATGTCACTGATTCCAGATCTTCGTGTTGTTAGAATGTTACTGATACTGTAATCCTAAACTTGTCACTGGATAATTATCTCGTCACCGCTCGCACCCACAGTACGGAGTCATTATCGACGCCGGGTCCAGCTCATCCAAAGTGTACATCTACACCTGGCCAGCGTCCAAGACAAATGGAAATGGCGTAGTGTCTCAACGCGCAGTAGCCAATAATTCTTGTACGTTTTGTTTATAAAATATTTATAAACTGGAAACCAGTTAAGATTAGATACTAAAAATTGTCGAATTATTTTTTGCAGCTGCTCCAATAGAAAGTTCTCAAGGCATTAACCAGATTGAATGGTCGCTAAGATCGTTGGATTCCGTGGTGCCAGAGGATCGGAAAGCCAAATCTGAACTGTTCCTTGGCGCCACTGCCGGCATGCGAATGTACAGGTGAATGGCATTGTCCGCTGCCAACTGTCATCATGGGTTCGAGCCCTAGATACTTGATATCTATGGCCAGCCTTGTAGAATTTAGACATGTTTCCTGTCAGTGTCCCATATCTTCAGTTGCTGGGCCTGTTTCCCAGATCCTCAGTTGCTGGGCCAGCCTCCAAATTCTCAGTTACTGGGCCAGCCTCCAGATTCTCAGTTGCTGTGCCAGCCTCCAGATTCTCAGTTGCTGTGCCAGCCTCCAGATTCTCAGTTGCTGGGCCAGCCTCCAGATCCTCAGTTGCTGGGCCAGCCTCCTAAGATCCTCAGTTGCTAGGCCAGCCTCCCAGATCCTCAGTTGCTGGGCCAGCCTCCTAGATCCTCAGTTGCTGGGCCAGCCTCCTAAGATCCTCAGTTGCTGGGCCAGCCTCCCAGATCCTCAGTTGCTGGGCCAGCCTCCCAAGATCCTCAGTTGCTTGGCCAGCCTCCCAAGATCCTCAGTTGCTGGGCCAGCCTCCCAGATCCTCGGTTGCTGGGCCAGCCTCCCAAGATCCTCAGTTGCTGGGCCAGCCTCCCAAGATCCTCAGTTGCTGGGCCAGCCTCCAGATCCTCAGTTGCTGGGCCAGCCTCCTAAGATCCTCAGTTGCTAGGCCAGCCTCCCAGATCCTCAGTTGCTGGGCCAGCCTCCCAAGATCTTCAGTTGCTGGGCCAGCCTCCCAGATCCTCAGTTGCTGGGCCAGCCTCCCAAGATCCTCAGTTGCTGGGCCAGCCTCCCAGATCCTCAGTTGCTGAGCCTCGATCCCAGATCCTCAGTTCCTGGGCCAGCCTCAATACCAGATTCTCAGTTGCTGCGCATGGCGCCATCATTCTAAGAATTCCACTTGACACACAAAAAACCCGCAGCGCCGTCAACAGCACAGCAGCAGAGTTAGTATTGAACGGAGCTCGGCAGGTACTAACCAGCAAGTTCGCTTACAAAGTATCCAACGCTACAGGACAGATTCGTATAATCACCGGAGCAGAAGAAGCAGTTGGCGCCTGGATTAGCGTTAATTATCTCAAGGTATGCAATATCGCTATTCATTGCCGATATGTATCGAAAAATCACTTTTCTACTGACTCAATTGTAGAACAGTTTCGGAGATTTCGCCTCTTCCTCGCTGACCTCGCGAGTGGCCAGATCTGTTGGCTACCGTCAGCTAGCTAACGATTTTGACACCTTTGGCAGCTTGGACCTCGGCGGCGCCAGCACTCAGATTGCATTCGTTCCGGCTGCCAATTTCACTCCAGCTGATTCGGTATCATCAAAGACTCACATTGTACCGTTGAGTTTGTACGGCAAAGTGTACAATGTGTACGCTTATAGCTTCCTGTGCTACGGTAAAGCTGAAGCTGAAAACAGGATGCTGGCTAGCGTTATTGCTAATGCTGGCTATAATAGTTCGGCTGTCATAAATACACCTTGTTGGCAGGTGAGCATTTTTAGGGGTCTGCTTCTAAAGCATTAAATGTTTTGTAGCCCTGAAGTATCGGATGTTTTATAGCCCTGAAGTATCGGGGGGTTTGTAGCCCTGGAGTATCGGGGGGTTTTGTAGCCCTGAAGTATCGGATGTTTTATAGCCCTGAAGTATCGGGGGGGTTTGTAGCCCTGGAGTATCGGGGGGTTTTGTAGCCCTGAAGTATCGGATGTTTTATAGCCCTGAAGTATCGGGGGGTTTTGTAGCCCTGGAGTATCGGGGGGTTTTGTAGCCCTGGAGTATCGGGGGGTTTTGTAGCCCTGGAGTATCGGATGTTTTATAGCCCTGGAGTATCGGGGGGTTTTGTAGCCCTGAAGTATCGGATGTTTTATAGCCCTGAAGTATCGGGGGGTTTTGTAGCCCTGGAGTATCGGGGGGTTTTGTAGCCCTGGAGTATCGGGGGGTTTTGTAGCCCTGGAGTATCGGGGGGTTTTGTAGCCCTGAAGTATCGGATGTTTTATAGCCCTGAAGTATCGGGGGGTTTTGTAGCCCTGGAGTATCGGGGGGTTTTGTAGCCCTGGAGTATCGGGGGGTTTTGTAGCCCTGGAGTATCGGATGTTTTATAGCCCTGAAGTATCGGGGGGTTTTGTAGCCCTGGAGTATCGGATGTTTTATAGCCCTGGAGTATCGGGGGGTTTTGTAGCCCTGGAGTATCGGATGTTTTATAGCCCTGGAGTATCGGGGGGTTTTGTAGCCCTGAAGTATCGGGGGGTTTTGTAGCCCTGAAGTATCGGGGGGTTTTGTAGCCCTGAAGTATCGGTGGTTTCAGTAGCCTGAAGTATCGGTGGTTTCAGTAGCCTGAAGTATCGGCGGTTTCAGTAGCCTGAAGTATCGCAGGTTTCAGTAGCCTGAAGTATCGGCGGTTTCAGTAGCCTGAAGTATTGGAAGTTTCAGAACCAATAAGTGTTTATAGAAGTTTTTATGGCCCTTAATTATAGATGGTTTCAGCGCTCTGAAGTATCAGATCAAAGTGATGATCTTGCACCAATCCGCCATACCACACAGGCTGACTACACAGCAACTGTCCGAGCAACTGACGTATTTCAACGTCCCTGCTCTGATCGCTGGCAGCTGCAGCCTCCGCCGCCTCCGCCATCAGTTCTTGCTAGACTCAATTTCACAATTCGGGGCACTGGCAGCTATGAGAACTGCTCAAAATTAGTTGGTAAATTTTTTAACGCCAGTTGCGATCAGAGCACATGCTCGTTTAATGACGTTTTCCAACCGGCGCCCGCTAGCAAGTTTGTGGCATTCTCCGGCTTCTACTATGTGGCGTCATTTTTCAACGCTAGTAATATTGGATCCGACCGAATGCAGTTTGTTAATGCTGTGAGAGCCTTCTGCCAGAAGAGATATGTGGCATCCATTGGCTATAGCGATAGCTTCCTGAGATGGTACTGCTTTGATGGAGTGTACGTTCTGTCGTTATTGAATGCCTATGGATTCAATGAGACTAACTGGGGTCTGCTTGAGTTTGAGGACTCGGTATGTTTGGGGGGTTTTATACATATTTTTTTCTGGGATAATGGGATTTTAATAATAGGGTTACCTTGAGTCGAATAGGAGAATTTATGAGGATTTTAATAATGAGCCCACCTTGGGTCTAATGGGAATTTGAGGATTTAAATTATGAGTCCACCTTGAGTCGAATGGGGAATGGGGAATTTAATAGTGAGTCCACCTTGAGTCGATTGGGAGAATTTATGAGGATTTTAATAATGAGTCCACCTTGAGTCGATTGGGAGAATGAGGATTTTAATAATGAGTCCACCTTAAGTCGATTGGGAGAATGAGGATTTTAGTAATGAGTCCACCTTAAGTCGATTGGTAGAATAAGGATTTTAATAATGAGTCCACCTTGAGTCAATTGGGAGAACGGGTAATTTAATAATGAGTCCACCTTGAGTCAATTGGGAGAACGGGTAATTTAATAATGAGTCCACCTTAAGCTTCTGTAGTTGAGGTACCAGCACTTTAAATTACTATTCTAGCTAACTTTTTTACACAAAAATTTAATGCATGCTGCTATTTGTAATAATTAATTTTAGATTACTGTCAATCATTCTACAAGTGCAGGCGAACAGGTAAGGCTGGCACAAAAATTATAATTTGTGGACTTTATTGTTTCTTTATAATGTTTAATTTTAACAAAATTAATTTGGTGTTTAAAATTTCTCAAATCTTTTGTCAGGCCACGTCAGCTAACAAAGTGGGCTGGTCGCTTGGCTACACGATACTTCAGTCCGGTCTGATACCCGCCGAATCGCCTCTGATGTCGCTCTCGCTCCCCATGTTTATCATTCTGTTGATAATGTTCGCCGCATTCTTGGGATTTGCCGTGCTGTTCGGTTGTTTGGGTAGGCGAGTTAAACAGCGAGCTCAAGGCTATGTGACTATCTGATCGTTGACTATTTTTGAGTCAGAAAAGTGATTATTTCGTTTTTATGCATGGCTTGATCACGATAGGCACTTAACCTGAATAGCCCTGAAATATCCCACCTGAATAGCCCTGAAATATCCCACCTGAATAGCCCTGAAATATCCAATCTGAATAGCCCTGAAGTATCCCATCTGAATAGCCCTGAAGTATCCCACCTAAATAGCCCTGAAGTATCCCATCTGAATAGCCCTGAAGTATCCCACCTGAATAGCCCTGACTTATCCCACCTGAATAGCCCTGACTTATCCCACCTAAATAGCCCTGACTTATCCCACCTGAATAGCCCTGAAGTATCCCATCTGAATAGCCCTGAAGTATCCCATCTGAATAGCCCTAAAGTATCCCATCTGCATAGCCCTGAAGTATCCCACCTGAATAGCCCTGACTTATCCCACCTAAATAGCCCTGAAGTATCCCATCTGAATAGCCCTGAAGTATCCCACCTGAATAGCCCTGACTTATCCCACCTGAATAGCCCTGAAGTATCCCATCTGAATAGCCCTGACTTATCCCACCTGAATAGCCCTGACTTATCCCACCTGAATAGCCCTGACTTATCCCACCTGAATAGCCCCGACTTATCCCACCTGAATAGCCCTGACTTATCCCACCTGAATAGCCCTGACTTATCCCACCTGAATAGCCCTGAAATATCCCTAGCCCTGAAGTATCCCATCTGAATAGCCCTGAAATATCCCTAGCCCTGAAGTATCCCACCTGAATAGCCCTGAAATATCCCTAGCCCTGAAGTATCCCACCTGAATAGCCCTGAAGTATCCCATCTGAATAGCCCTGACTTATCCCACCTGAATAGCCCTGACTTATCCCACCTGAATAGCCCTGAAATATCCCTAGCCCTGAAGTATCCCATCTGAATAGCCCTGAATTATCCTATCTGAATTGCCCTGAAGTGTCCCACCAAAATAGCCCTGAAGTATCCCACCTGTATTAAGTTTTTATAATCACTTTGCTTTGCGGTATTTAATTTTTTGTAATTTAGTTTCATACTTGAATTTGTTCTTTTTCAAAATAAGTATACTGCGCTGGTTACACTAATTGCATGCGATACCAACCAAACTTTCAGATTATGAGTTCCGCAATTAAGAATATTATATTGGCGCCAAACTTTTTAACGGTAACCACTTCTTTTCTTCAATAATCTGTAGGATTTAAACCATCAACATCCAATAATGTCTAAAATTGCCCTACAATCATGTCTGGAATCGCCCTACAATCATGTCTGGAATCGCCCTACAATCATGTCTGGAATCGCCCTACAATCATGTCTTGAATCGCCCTACAATCATGTCTGGAATCGCCCTACAATCATGTCTGGAATCACCCTACAATCATGTCTGGAATCACCCTACAATCATGTCTGGAATCGCCCTACAATCATGTCTGGAATCGCCCTACAATAATGTCTGGAATCGCCCTACAATCATGTCTGGAATCGCCCTACAATCATGTCTGGAATCGCCCTACAATAATGTCTGGAATCGCCCTACAATCATGTCTTGAATCGCCCTGTAATTCTGCCTAGAGTTGCCTTTCTACAAAAGCTCGGAAAAAGCATCGATTCGATTTGCGACTCTTCAAAGCTTAGTTCATAATTTTTTCATGCTCATTCTTTACATTCCCTCAACTTGTAAAATACTTCATTGATAATTGGCACAGTTGTCATTTTCAATATCCCATGCGCGGTCCGTTGATGATTTATTATTTAGCACCCTCCTAATTTTTCATGAGTGATATTTTTTTAAGTTTTTTATTGTTATGCCATTTGCGAGTCTCATCCTTTTGTTTTTTTGCTTGTAACCGTTTCTATTTTTCATTGATCAATCCATATACTAAAAATGGTCTGTCTGTGTCTATGTGATTGATTAGAAGAAAAAATTGTTAGGGCATCATCACTAATATAAATATACAGAATGTACCTAAAATAATTGTATTGCTGTATCATTTGATTTTCCTAGTAAGTTATTTGATCATTTTATTTAAAAGTTAACTTTAAAAATTGGCCCCTAAAATTTATTTAACAAAAATTTTGAATCATACCAAAATTGTCCATTTATACTGTGCACTTTAGAATTAGTCTTCAAGCCCGTTTCTATAAAAAATCGGCCTTCAAATCCGTAGCCAATGAAAATCGGCCTTCATATCAAGACCCCCTTAAAATTCAGTCTTCCAATCGAGACCCCTTGAGAATCGGCCTTCAAATCCAGACCATTGAGAATCGGCCTTCAAATCCAGCCCCCCTAAGAATCGGCCTTCAAATCCAGACCCCCTCAAAAATCGGCCGTCAAATCCAGACCACCTTAAGAATCGACCTTCAAATCCAAACCATTGAGAATCGGCCTTCAAATCCAGACCACCTTAAGAATCAGCCTTCAAATCCAGACCACCTTAAGAATCAGCCTTCAAATCCAGACCCCTCAAAAATCGGCCTTCAAATCCAGCCCCCCCTAAGAATCGGCCTTCAAATCCAGCCCCCCTAATAATCGGCCTTCAAATCCAGCCCCTCTAATAATCGGCCTTCAAACCCAGCCCCCCTAACAATCGGCCTTCAAATCCAGACCATTAAGAATCGGCCTTCAAATCCAGACCCCTTAAGAATCGGCCTTCAAATCCAGCCCCCCCTCAAAAATCGGCCTTCAAATCCAGACCATTAAGAATCGGCCTTTTAATACTGACCCTTAAGAATCGGCCTTCAAACCCAGCCCCCCTAACAATCGGCCTTCAAATCCAGACCATTAAGAATCGGCCTTCAAATCCAGACCCCTTGAGAATCGGCCTTCAAACCCAGCCCCCCTAACAATCGGCCTTCAAATCCAGACCATTAAGAATCGGCCTTCAAATCCAGACCCCTTAAGAATTGGCCTTCAAATCCAGATCCCTTGAGAATCAGCCTTTTAATACTGACCCTTAAGAATCGGCCTTCAAATCCAGACCCCCCCCTAAGAATCGGCCTTCAAATCCAGCCCCCCCTCAAAAATCGGCCTTCAAATCCAGACCATTAAGAATCGGCCTTTTAATACTGACCCTTAAGAATCGGCCTTCAAACCCAGCCCCCCTAACAATCGGCCTTCAAATCCAGACCATTAAGAATCGGCCTTCAAATCCAGACCCCTTAAGAATTGGCCTTCAAATCCAGATCCCTTGAGAATCAGCCTTTTAATACTGACCCTTAAGAATCGGCCTTCAAATCCAGACCCCCCCCCCCTAAGAATCGGCCTTCAAATCCAGACCCCCTCAAAAATCGGCCTTCAAATCAACCCCTCCCCCTAAGAATCGGCCTTCAAATCCAGACCCCCCCCCTAATAATCGGCCTTCAAATCCAGCCCCCCCTAACAATCGGCCTTCAAATCCAGCCCCCTTAACAATCGGCCTTCAAATCCAGACCCCCGTAAGAATCGGCCTTCAAATCCACCCCCCTTAAGAATCGGCCTTCAAATCCAGACCCCCGTAAGAATCGGCCTTCAAATCCACCCCCCTTAAGAATCGGCCTTCAAATCCAGACCCCTCGAAAATCGGCCTTTAAAAGCAGATCTATTATAAAGACAAAGCGATTTTTTAAATAAAAAACTGTAACCAACTTTTAACACTTTCTGGAAACGAAATCAAAGCATCATCAGCATTATCGCGACAGAGATCGCGTGGACAGAGACAGAGACAGGGATAAAACTAGAGACAGAGATCGTGACAGACAAAGTGGCAGGCGTCGCGAAGATCGAAAGCATCACCGCCATGGCGATGAGGTAGAGAAGCACAGAAAATCGAGACACAGACGGAAGTCCTCCAGCAGCAGCAGCAGCAGTTCGTCCTCGTCAGATGATTCTCCAGCCAGACAGAAATCTGAAAAGCAGTCTAGCGGCGCCTCTATTGAAGAGCGTCGTCGGGTGAAAGCGCTGCTCAAAGCTGCCGAGACGCCCGAGCAGAAGCGGGCCCGTCGGTTAGCTAAGAAGGCGGCTAAGTCGGAACGACGGCGTCGGGAACTGGGCTGGGAGGGCGACTACACGGATATAGATAATCCGTTTGGCGACGAGAAGCTCACGCAGACTTTCGTTTGGCATAAGAAACTGCAACGCGAGGGCGGCACTATGGCCGACGTGGAGAGAAAAGCGGCTGAGAATCGGGCTGAGCTCGAAAAGGTTTTGTTTTGGGTTCATTGTTTAAGTTATTGTTTGGTTATCTGAGTCATAATTCTAATTCAAAATTCTAGTCATTGACGTCATAGATCAGTCATTGAAGTCATTGATCAGTCATTGAAGTCATAGATCAGTCATTGATCAGTGATTGAAGTCATAGATCAGTCATTGATCAGTCATTGAAATCATAGATCAGTCATTGATCAGTCATTGACGTCATAGATCAATCATTGAAGTCATTGATCAGTCATTGATCAGTCATTGAAGTCATAGATCAGTCATTGATCAGTCATTGAAATCATAGATCAGTCATTGATCAGTCATTGACGTCATAGATCAATCATTGAAGTCATTGATCAGTCATTGATCAGTCATTGAAGTCATAGATCAGTCATTGATCAGTCATTGAAGTCATAGATCAGTCATTGATCAGTCATTGATCAGTCATTGAAGTCATAGATCAGTCATTGATCAGTGATTGAAGTCATAGATCAGTCATTGATCAGTCATTGAAATCATTGATCAGTCATTGATCAGTCATTGAAGTCATAGATCAGTCATTGATCAGTCATTGAAGTCATAGATCAGTCATTGATCAGTCATTGAAGTCATAGATCAGTCATTGATCAGTCATTGAAGTCATTGATCAGTCATTGAAGTCATAGATCAGTCATTGATCAGTCATTGAAGTCATAGATCAGTCATTGATCAGTCATTGAAGTCATTGATCAGTCATTGAAGTCATAGATCAGTCATTGATCAGTCATTGAAGTCATAGATCAGTCATTGATCAGTCATTGAAGTCATAGATCAGTCATTGATCAGTCATTGAAGTCATAGATCAGTCATTGATCAGTCATTGAAGTCATAGATCGGTCACTGGTGTGTCATCACATGCTCATTAGGATCATTGCTATAGCCTTATCCTATTCCCCAAACAAACCGCAGGTCCGCGAGCGTTGCCGTCAGAACGAGCTGGAACGCGAGGCCCGGCTGAAGGAGCAGGAGCAGGAGCAGCGCGATCGCGAGTCTGAGAACTTTCGCCAGTGGTGGCAGCAGGAGGACGCGTTCCACTTGAAGCAGGCGCGGGCCAGATCGGCCATCCGCATAGCCGAAGGCCGCGCCAAGCCCATCGACCTGCTGGGCAGGTATGCCGAGGCTTTGCAAAGAATCTCTGGTATTAAAATTAAACGCGATGACGGGGCGGACGACAATGATGACGAATTTGATGAAGACGAAAGTCTGGCTTTCTTAGACGCCCATTCGCCGGACGCCCTGCTCACCGGCTTGAGCGTTGACGATCTCGAGGATTTAAAAGTCGATATCGGCGTCTATCAGAAATTGGAACGGCAGAGCGGCTTAACCGAAGGCGCCTGTCGGGACAGCGAGACTTTCTGGAGCTGCGTAGCTCTGCTAGTTCAGCACGCTCTGGATAGCAAGAGTGCACCGGCCGCCAGCTCCGCCACGGCTGCCGTTGCTGACAGAATCGACGCCGTCATCAGGGGCAAGTCGGCCAGTCAGTTGGCCGCTCTGGAAGACTCGGTGTCCGCCAGAATCTGCGCAGCCGGACCGGGCACCGATCTGGCCTACTGGGAGGAGATGCTGGACAAAGTTAAAGTGGCCAAGGCGAAGGCTACGCTGCAGGAGTTGCATAAAGTGCTGCTGCGTAGGCGAATGCAGAGACTGCAGGTTAGTAGGTTTGATAGAATCTTCATTTAATACCTTAACTAGAGCTAATCCCCAATCGGAAGTACCCCGCTAATCCATACCCGGAAACCCGATGAAAACTCTAGCGCTCTGGCGATTCTAGCGCTTATTTTTATGGTAGATCGTTTTCAACTGGAAATACCCCCTGATCCTCATCAGGAAATACCCCGCTGATCCTCATCAGGAAATACCCCCCTGATCCTCATCAGGAAATACCCCACTGATCCTCATCAGGAAATGCCCCGCTGATCCTCATCAGGAAATACCCAGATAATCCCATCCAAAAATTCCCCCTTAATGTCCAACCGGAAATGCCCCGCTAATCCCTATCTAAAATACCCCTCACTTTGATTATAAAATCTAAAAAATACCCCTAACCCCAGTCCAGGAGCACCCCTCTATACCAATTCCCGCCGTCAAAACACTCTAGGAGCGTCAGTCGGCCGACCAGGGAGCGGAAGTCGACGACCCGGAAGTGGCAGCGGCGTCGGCCACGGCAGCGACTGCGACCAGCAGCGCCGCCTCCGAGGAAGGCGGCGGCGACACCGCCGAGTCAGCCGATGACGACGAGGCCGAGCAGCAGAGGCAGCAACAGCAAAAGCAACAGCAGCAGCAGCAGCAGGCTCTTGATGCGTACGATTCTGGTCGATATTCGCCGGCAAAACTCGACCCGGACACGGTCGCCGGTCAGATAGTGATCAACTGGAGCGAAGAGTCGGTCAGGCTGGAGCATCTCCGGCGTCAGGCTGGCGACGCGGCAGCGCCCGAGCCGGAAGAGAAAACCGAAGAGATTGCGGTGAAAACTCCCGGTCTGGCGGCCTGGTCAGACCGGCTGAAGCCAAAGAAGCCGCGGTATTTTAATCGGGTTAATACCGGCTACAACTGGGGCGCTTATAATCGGACGCATTTCGATTCGGACAATCCGCCGCCGAAGATTGTGCAGGTGAGAGCGGAAACTAATGTAAATTTGTGTTTATTTTCGTTTTGATTAAAATCTACTGGTTGGCAAATTTACCTCAAGGAGAATCCAGCTCAGAATGCAGAGTCCAGCTCAGAATGCAGAATCCAGCTCAGAATGCAGAATCCAGCTCAGTATGCAGAATCCAGCGCAGAATGCAGAATCCAGCTCAGTATGCAGAATCCAGCTCAGTATGCAAGAGTCCAGCTCAGAATACAGAATCCAGCTCAGAATGCAGAGTCCAGCTCAGAATGCAGAATCCAGCTGAGAATGCAGAATCCAGCTCAGAATGCAGAATCCAGCTCAGAATACAGAATCCAGCTCAGAATGCAGAATCCAGCTCAGAATGCAGAATCCAGCTCAGTATGCAGAATCCAGCTCAGAATGCAGAATCCAGCTCAGTATGCAGAATCCAGCTCAGTATGCAGAGTCCAGCTCAGAATACAGAATCCAGCTCAGAATGCAGAGTCCAGCTCAGAATGCAGAATCCAGCTCAGTATGCAGAATCCAGCTCAGAATGCAGAATCCAGCTCAGTATGCAGAATCCAGCGCAGAATGCAGAATCCAGCTCAGTATGCAGAATCCAGCTCAGAATGCAGAGTCCAGCTCAGAATGCAGAATCCAGCTCAGAATGCAGAATCCAGCTCAGAATGCAGAGTCCAGCTCAGAATGCAGAATCCAGCTCAGTATGCAAAATCCAGCTCAGAATGCAGAATCCAGCTCAGTATGCAGAATCCAGCTCAGTATGCAGAATCCAGCTCAGTATGCAGAATCCAGCTCAGAATGCAGAATCCAGCTCAGTATGCAGAATCCAGCTCAGAATACAGAATCCAGCTCAGAATGCAGAATCCAGCTCAGAATACAGAATCCAGCTCAGAATGCAGAATCCAGGAAAGGAAAGGGAATAGAAGAGATAAGAAACAAGACAGGGTGAAAAAGGGGGGAGACGATCTCAGAGAGAGGGGAGAGAGGGGAGTGGGGATAGGAGAGAGAGAGAAGAGGCAAAAGCCTTGAGCGGGCCAGATTACTGTTGTAAAGCTTCAATGGACCCGAAGGCCGGATAGAGAGGCCTCTGCATTGCTTCGGTTCACCCAGCTGTAAAATGGGTGCCAGCATTAGCTGGGGTGATTGAGGCTGTGTGTGGCGACCCCCCAGTCCTTGGACTGAACAGCCGTACGCAGCCTTCAGATGCGCCGCGCAATAGCTGCGGCTGAGCTGTCGGTTGCACATCTGGCCCAATTGGGGCAAATGTAATCAATTGTTAATATTGTTATTATTTATACAGGTAGATAGTTATATTAAGCACAGGGTAGACAGACTGCTGGTGGACAGGTTAGTGAGATATTTTAGGACAGGTAGAGGGGCTGATAATGGACAGGTACCTAGGCTCGAGTTCAAAAGCCAAACCTCGCCTGTTAATCGCTCAGGGCTACAAGTTCAACATATTCTACCCGGATCTGCTGGACAAGTCCAAGGCGCCCAGCTACAGCACCGAGCCATGCAAAGACGATCCGCAATTTGCCATCCTGCGCTTCACTGCTGGGCCGCCTTATGAAGACGTTGCTTTCAAAATTGTACGCAACGAATGGGACACATCGTTTAGGCACGGGTTCCGCTGCCAGTTTGTTAATAATACGTTCCAGTTGCACTTTCATTTTCGTAGGAATCGCTACAGAAAGTAGAACTGTTGCTTATCTCCGCGCTATTTGCATTGACGTTTGCGTTTATTATCTGATTCTACTACTGTTGTATCCGCGAATTTTAGTAGCAGGTAGCGGGTGTAAATGTAATAATTTGCTGGGACATTTTTTTTGCGATTGAGGACATTCTAGGGTTATAGATGATGTAAGCTTGATCCTACATCTCCGCTCCCTCAGCTTCCTTAATCCTGCATCTCCGCTCCCTCAGCTTCCTTGATCCTGCATTGCCGCTCCCTCAGAATCCTTGATCCTGCATCTCCACTTCCTCAGAACCCTTGATCCTGCATCTCCGCTCCCTCAGCTTCCTTAATCCTGCATCTCCACTTCCTCATAATCCTTAATCCTGCATCTCCGCTCCCTCAGCTTCATTGATCCTGCATCTCCACTTCCTCAGAATCCTTGATCCTGTATCTCCGCTCACTCAGAATCCTTGATCCTGCATCTCCGCTCCCTCAGCTTTCTTAATCCTGCATCTCCGCTCCCTTTGAATAAAAATTAAAATTTTCGTGCCCTTTGCCTATATCGAAATGAAAGAGTGAATATGGAACAGGCTTTGATTTTTTTGTCAGTGCAGCGCTTGAAAAATTGGTTGGGTTGATTTAAAGCGCACAATAACCTTGACTACTTTGTTCTTTAGCTGTCATTGTTCTATTGTATGCACTTTTGAATGTGTCAGCTCATAATTCTTCTTTATCTGTTATTTTAATTACTGAGTAAATGCCGCTTGTATGATTATAATTTGTGCGTTTTATATATATATACATATGTGCTACCGTTTCTACGTGTTAGACGTGCATACCTATTCCGCTGGGAGTACTGCAACACACGGTAAACTGTGAAATGTATATTGATATTGGGTTCATTGATTTGATCGATTTAAATCTGATATAAATATTATACGAGTATTCGTATATTACAATTTGCATATTAATCTGGATTGCAGACCAAAAACTCTGCTTTGTGGGCTTAGCCTCAGTACCCCTTCTGAAAATCGCCCTCTGATCTCCATTGAGAATCGCCCTCTGATCTCCATTGAGAATCGCCCTCTGATCCCCATTGAGAATCGCCCTCTGATCCCCATTGAGAATCGCCCTCTGATCTCCATTGAGAATCGCCCTCTGATCTCCATTGAGAATCGCCCTCTGATCCCCATTGAGAATCGCCCTCTGATCCCCATTGAGAATCGCCCTCTGATCTCCATTGAGAATCGCCCTCTGATCTCCATTGAGAATCGCCCTCTGATCTCCATTGAGAATCGCCCTCTGATCCCCATTGAGAATCGCCCTCTGATCCCCATTGAGAATCGCCCTATATTCCAGATTTCAATCATCTGCGCTTTGACAAGCGGCATTGCACGGTAGATTAGTATCATGGATGCGGCAGTCGGTTCCCATATGAAAGGCAAAAAAATAGATAAAATATCTAAATCAAATCATTTCATTCCTTTTTTAGGCTAAGCAAACTGGTGTTATCTGAGACTCTAATTTAGGCAGAAAGATGACAATGTAACTATATATACGGATTTGCTATTGCTTATGCAATTGCTGCCGTTAAAGAATCTGTCTATGTCGTTATTGTATTATAATCGACCTAGCGCTCTGTCGAACACTGTCAGCTAACCGAATCTGAGCTAAAATATTTCTAAATGAAAAAATCAATTCGGAACCGTGCATCGATATCCCGTGTAATTACAGTCTGTCAGTCAGCAGATAGGTAGATGGGTATGTCGAGCTTGTAAGTACAATGTGGCACTCTTATTAGATCTGATGAGGCACTTTTATCCAAGTAAAACTGGCACTCTGTCAGATTAAAAGTGGCGCTTTATCAAAGTAAAATTAGCACTTTGTCAAAGTAAAAGTGGCACTTTGTCAAAGTAAAAGTGGCACTTTATCAAAGTAAAAGTGGCACTCTGTCAGATCAAAAGTGGCGCTTTATCAAAGTAAAATTAGCACTTTGTCAAAGTAAAAGTGGCACTTTATCAAAGTAAAAGTGGCACTCTGTCAGATCAAAAGTGGCACCTTATCTAAGTAAAAGTGGCACTTTATCAAAGTGAAAGTGGCACTTTATCGAAGTAGAAGTGGCACTTTATCAAAGTAAAAGTGGTGCTTTGTCAAAGTAAAAGTGGCACTTTATTAAAGTTAAAATGGCACTTCATCTAAGTAAAAGTGGCACTTTATTAAAGTAAAAGTGGTACTTTATCAAAGTAACAGTGGCACTTTATCAAATATAAAATGGCACTTCATCTAAGTAAAAGTGATGCTTTATCAAAGTTAAAATGGCACTTCATCTAAATAAAAGTGGCACTTTGTCAAAGTAAAAGTGGCACTTTATCAAAGTAAAAGTGGCATTCTGTCAGATCAAAAGTGGCATTCTGTCAGATCAAAAGTGGCATTCTGTCAGATCAAAAGTGGCACCTTATCTAAGTGAAAGTGGCACTTTATCAATGTGAAAGTGGCACTTTATCAAAGTGAAAGTGGCACTTTATCGAAGTAAAAGTGGCACTTTATCAAAGTAAAATTGGAACTTTGTCAAAGTAAAATTGGCACTTTGTCAAAGTAAAAGTAGCACTTTTATCAAAGTAAAAGTGGCACTTTATCAAAGTTAAAATGGCACTTCATCTAAGTAAAAGTGGCACTTTAACAAAATAAAACTGGCACTTTATCAAAGTAAAACTGGCACTTTATCAAAGTAAAACTGGCACTTTATCAAAGTTAAAATGGCACTTCATCTAAGTAAAATTAGCACTTTGTCAAAGTAAAAGTGGCACTTTATCAAAGTAAAAGTGGCACTTTGTCAAAGTAAAAGTGGCATTCTGTCAGATCAAAAGTGGCATTCTGTCAGATCAAAAGCGGCTCCTTATCTAAGTGAAAGTGGCTCTTTATCAATGTGAAAGTGGCACTTTGTCAAAGTAAAAGTGGCACTTTTATCAAAGTAAAAGTGGCACTTTATCAAAGTTAAAATGGCACTCTGTCAGATCAAAAGTGGCACTTTGTCAAAATAAAAGTGGCACTTTATCAAAGTTAAAATGGCACTTCATCTAAGTAAAAGTGGCACTTTATCTAAGTGAAAGTGGCACTTTATCAAAGTTAAAATGGCACTCTGTCAGATAAAAAATGAGACTTACGAGCGTAATAAAAGTAAAGTTTTGTTGGTACAACCCAAAGTGTCAAGTTTTTTAATCTTGAAGCGAGTCTCATGTGGCCCTTGCCAACCTATACATGCATTCACAACATTTTATATCTTATAGTTTCGTTTCATAGTTGTCAGTGTTTGCGCATTTCTATGACCAAGTACGAGTAAAATGATTGCAAAATCGAATCAAAGGACATTCGGTGGTAAATTATTTAACGATTCGACTCTCCCTGGTAACGGCGGAGGCTGTAGCTTCATCTCAGTCGTCGCTAATGCGTTCCGCCTTTAGCTCTGATAGGATGCATGAGAGCACGCTAAATCTTATTTCTGTGCCGGGCAACAGACTGAAAATACTCCTACCTAGAATTAGTACAGCTAATGCGATTGGGTTCGGGCTTGTACTTTTCCACTTTTAACACTAGAGTATCTGCTAGACTGACGGTGTATCACATGTAGGATTGAGTAGGGCACCTGTTAGAGTCACCTGCAGGATTGAGTAGGGCACCTGTTAGTGTCACCTGTAGGATTGAGTAGGGCAACTGTTAGTGTCACCTGTAGGATTGAGTAGGGCACCTGTTAGTATCACCTGTAGGATTGAGTAGGGTACCAGCTGTTAGTGTCACGTGTAGGATTGAGTAGGGTACCTGTTAGTGTCACCTGTAGGATTGAGTAGGGTACCTGTTAGTGTCACCTGTAGGATTGAGTAGGGTACCAGCTGTTAGTGTCACCTGTAGGATTGAGTAGGGCGCCTGTTAGTGTCACCTGTAGGATTGAGTAGGGCATCACCTGTTAGTGTCACCAGTAGGATTGAGTAGGGCACCATCCGTTAGTGTCACCTGTAGGATTGAGTAGGGCACCTGTTAGTGTCACCTGTAGGATTGAGTAGGGCACCACCTGTTAGTGTCACCTGTAGGATTGAGTAGGGCACCATCTGTTAGTGTCACCTGTAGGATTGAGTAGGGTACCTGTTAGTGTCACCTGTAGGATTGAGTAGGGTACCTGTTAGTGTCACCTGTAGGATTGAGTAGGGCACCTGTTAGTGTCACCTGTAGGATTGAGTAGGGCAACTGTTAGTGTCACCTGTAGGATTGAGTAGGGCAACTGTTAGTGTCACCTGTAGGATTGAGTAGGGCACCTGTTAGAGTCACCTGTAGGATTGAGTAGGGCACCTGTTAGTGTCACCTGTAGGATTGAGTAGGGCAACTGTTAGTGTCACCTGTAGGATTGAGTAGGGCACCTGTTAGTATCACCTGTAGGATTGAGTAGGGTACCAGCTGTTAGTGTCACGTGTAGGATTGAGTAGGGTACCTGTTAGTGTCACCTGTAGGATTGAGTAGGGTACCTGTTAGTGTCACCTGTAGGATTGAGTAGGGTACCAGCTGTTAGTGTCACCTGTAGGATTGAGTAGGGCGCCTGTTAGTGTCACCTGTAGGATTGAGTAGGGCATCACCTGTTAGTGTCACCAGTAGGATTGAGTAGGGCACCATCCGTTAGTGTCACCTGTAGGATTGAGTAGGGCACCTGTTAGTGTCACCTGTAGGATTGAGTAGGGCACCACCTGTTAGTGTCACCTGTAGGATTGAGTAGGGCACCATCTGTTAGTGTCACCTGTAGAATTGAGTAGGGTACCTGTTAGTGTCACCTGTAGGATTGAGTAGGGTACCTGTTAGTGTCACCTGTAGGATTGAGTAGGGCACCATCTGTTAGTGTCACCTGTAGGATTGAGTAGGGTACCTGTTAGTGTCACCTATAGGATTGAGTAGGGCACCTGTTAGTGTCACCTGTAGGATTGAGTAGGGCACCTGTTAGTGTCACCTCTAGGATTGAGTAGGGCACCATCTGTTAGTGTCACCTGTAGGATTGAGTAGGGTACCTGTTAGTGTCACCTGTAGGATTGAGTAGGGCACCTGTTAGTGTCACCTGTAGGATTGAGTAGGGCACCATCCGTTAGTGTCACCTGTAGGATTGAGTAGGGTACCTGTTAGTGTCACCTATAGGATTGAGTAGGGCACCACCAATAGGATTGAGTAGGGTACCTGTTAGTGTCACCTGTAGGATTGAGTAGGGCACCACCTGTAGGATTGAGTAGGGCACCTGTTAGTGTCACCTGTAGGATTGAGTAGGGTACCTGTTAGTGTCACCTGTAGGATTGAGTAGGGCACCATTTGTTAGTGTCACCTGTAGGATTGAGTAGGGCACCACCTGTTAGTGTCACCTGTAGGATTGAGTAGGGCACCTGTTAGTGTCACCTGTAGGATTGAGTAGGGCACCATCTGTTAGTGTCACCTGTAGGATTGAGTAGGGTACCTGTTAGTGTCACCTATAGGATTGAGTAGGGCACCACCAATAGGATTGAGTAGGGTACCTGTTAGTGTCACCTGTAGGATTGAGTAGGGCACCACCTGTTAGTGTCACCTGTAGGATTGAGTAGGGCACCTGTTAGTGTCACCTGTAGGATTGAGTAGGGCACCATCTGTTAGTGTCACCTGTAGGATTGAGTAGGGTACCTGTTAGTGTCACCTATAGGATTGAGTAGGGTACCTGTTAGTGTCACCTATAGGATTGAGTAGGGCACCACCAATAGGATTGAGTAGGGTACCTGTTAGTGTCACCTGTAGGATTGAGTAGGGCACCACCTGTAGGATTGAGTAGGGCACCTGTTAGTGTCACCTGTAGGATTGAGTAGGGTACCTGTTAGTGTCACCTGTAGGATTGAGTAGGGCACCATCTGTTAGTGTCACCTGTAGGATTGAGTAGGGTACCTGTTAGTGTCACCTATAGGATTGAGTAGGGCACCTGTTAGTGTCACCTGTAGGATTGAGTAGGGCACCTGTTAGTGTCACCTGTAGGATTGAGTAGGGCACCATCTGTTAGTGTCACCTGTAGGATTGAGTAGGGTACCTGTTAGTGTCACCTGTAGGATTGAGTAGGGCACCTGTTAGTGTCACCTGTAGGATTGAGTAGGGCACCTGTTAGTGTCACCTGTAGGATTGAGTAGGGCACCATCTGTTAGTGTCACCTGTAGGATTGAGTAGGGTACCTGTTACTGTCACCTATAGGATTGAGTAGGGCACCACCAATAGGATTGAGTAGGGTACCTGTTAGTGTCACCTGTAGGATTGAGTAGGGCACCACCTGTAGGATTGAGTAGGGCACCTGTTAGTGTCACCTGTAGGATTGAGTAGGGCACCTGTTAGTGTCACCTGTAGGATTGAGTAGGGCACCATTTGTTAGTGTCACCTGTAGGATTGAGTAGGGCACCATCTGTTAGTGTCACCTGTAGGATTGAGTAGGGTACCTGTTAGTGTCACCTATAGGATTGAGTAGGGCACCACCAATAGGATTGAGTAGGGTACCTGTTAGTGTCACCTGTAGGATTGAGTAGGGCACCACCTGTAGGATTGAGTAGGGCACCTGTTAGTGTCACCTGTAGGATTGAGTAGGGCACCTGTTAGTGTCACCTGTAGGATTGAGTAGGGCACCATTTGTTAGTGTCACCTGTAGGATTGAGTAGGGTACCTATTAGTGTCACCTGTAGTATTGAGTAGGGCACTACCTGTAGGATTGAGTAGGGTACCTGTTAGTGTCACCTGTAGGATTGAGTAGGGTACCTGTTAGTGTCACCTGTAGGACTGAGTAGGGTACCTATTAGTGTCACCTGTAGTATTGAGTAGGGCACTACCTGTAGGATTGAGTAGGGCACCTGTTAGTGTCACCTGTAGGATTGAGTAGGGTACCTGTTAGTGTCACCTATAGGATTGAGTAGGGCACCTCTTAGTGTCACCTGTAGGATTGAGTAGGGCACCACCTTAGTGTCACCTGTAGGATTGAATAGGGCACCACCTGTAGGATTGAGTAGGGCACCACCTGTTAGTGTCACCTGTAGGATTGAGTAGGGCACCATCTGTTAGTGTCACCTGTAGGATTGAGTAGGGTACCTGTTAGTGTCACCTGTAGGATTGAGTAGGGTACCTGTTAGTGTCACCTGTAGGATTGAGTAGGGCACCTGTTAGTATCACCTGTAGGATTGAGTAGGGCACCACCTGTTAGTTTCACCTGTAGGATTGAGTAGGGCACCATCTGTTAGTGTCACCTGTAGGATTGAGTAGGGTACCTGTTAGTGTCACCTGTAGGATTGAGTAGGGCACCACCTGTTAGTGTCACCTGTAGGATTGAGTAGGGCACCTGTTAGTGTCACCTGTAGAATTGAGTAGGGTACCTGTTAGTGTCACCTGTAGGATTGAGTAGGGCACCATCTGTTAGTGTCACCTGTAGGATTGAGTAGGGTACCTGTTAGTGTCACCTGTAGGATTGAGTAGGGCACCTGTTAGTGTCACTTGTAGGATTGAGTAGGGCACCATCTGTTAGTGTCACCTGTATAATTGAGTAGGGTACCTGTTAGTGTCACCTGTAGGATTGAGTAGGGTACCTGTTATTGTCACCTGTAGGATTGAGTAGGGCACCACCTGTAGGATTGAGTAGGGCACCACCTGTTAGTGTCACCTGTAGGATTGAGTAGGGTACCTGTTAGTGTCACCTGTAGGATTGAGTAGGGCACCACCTGTTAGTGTCACCTGTAGGATTGAGTAGGGCACCTGTTAGTGTCACCTGTATAATTGAGTAGGGTACCTGTTAGTGTCACCTGTAGGATTGAGTAGGGTACCTGTTAGTATAACCTGTAGGATTGAGTAGGGCACCACCTGCTAGTGTCACCTGTAGGATTGAGTAGGGCACCACCTGTTAGTGTCACCTGTAGGATTGAGTAGGGCACCATCTGTTAGTGTCACCTGTAGGATTGAGTAGGGCACCTGTTAGTGTCACCTGTAGAATTGAGTAGGGTACCTGTTAGTGTCACCTGTAGGATTGAGTAGGGCACCTGTTAGTGTCACCTGTAGGATTGAGTAGGGCACCACCTGTAGGATTGAGTAGGGCACCTGTTAGTGTCACCTGTAGGATTGAATAGGGCACCACCTGTAGGATTGAGTAGGGCACCACCTGTTAGTGTCACCTGTAGGATAGAGTAGGGCACCATCTGTTAGTGTCACCTGTAGGATTGCGTAGGGTACCTGTTAGTGTCACCTATAGGACTGAGTAGGGCACCACCTATAGGATTGAGTAGGGTACCTGTTAGTATCACCTGTAGGATTGAGTAGGGCACCTGTTAGTGTCACCTGTAGGATTGAGTAGGGCACCATCTGATAGTGTCACCTGTATGAAATGATATTTTAGGTCAGTGCCTCTTTGATAGTTGAGAATCAATGCAACTACGAGCGTATAAGTGAGACCTTTTGTTTAATAGGTTTTGTAAATTCTTTTTCGCTGTCTTTCTGGCTTGCTAAGATGGTCTCTTTTGACCGGGAAATACAAATGGGCTCTGTCTAATAAGATGGCGGTCAACTGAAAAGATGCAAATGGAATTGATTTATGAATAATCAGTGTTAGTATCACTGTGTTAATGCATGATGGTTAATGGCTCGCGACAATTTCAAAATCGTTTCCTTTAGATTTCTCAATGGTTCCTGTTAATATTCCCGATGATTCCTGTTAAGATTCCCGATGATTCCTGTTAAGATTCCCGATGATTCCTGTTAAGATTCCCGATGATTCCTGTTAAGATTCCCGATGATTCCTTTTAAGATTCCAGATGATTCCTGTTAAGATTCCCGATGATTCCTTTTAAGATTCCCGATGATTCCTGTTAAGATTCCCGATGATTCCTTTTAAGATTCCCGATGATTCCTTTTAAGATTCCCGATGATTCCTTTTAAGATTCCCGATGATGAAAAATAAGTTTACTACATAATTGACATTCACTGCACTGCGCTTGAAATGGGTAAACATTGCATTTACTGTACGAGTTGCAACGAACAATTCACCGTTAAAATTTCGCTCATCTGTAAGAAAATAAACAGTTAAACGGATATGACATGCTTCATCGGACAGAAAAGGGAGCTGGAAAAAACGAATACAGAAATACAGCAAAGATAAAACAATAAGCTTCTATAGAGCAACTCTGAAAAAATATATCTATTTTTCTAGAGAAACGGGCGGAGAAACAATCTACTTTGTCGTAATCCTATGCTTGATTGGCTCGCGATATTTGTTTAAATCAGTTGTTGAAATTTCGTTTTTTTTAGATTTTTCCTAGTACAATACTCAAAATTAGTCACTGCAGCTCGACGTTCGAACGGTTCCTTTGGAGCCGGCTTTTGCTTATTAGAGTACGCGCGTTGAGGATACAAACAGACAGTAGATTTGATATAATCACAGCTAAATGTGCTTTCAAATTGTGAGATGACTTGGCTCAAGAGAGAAAGCAATTTCTGAGATGTCCAGGCTCATGGGAAATTGCTGGGATGTCAAGGCTCATGGGGAATTGCTGGGATGTCAAGGCTCATGGGGAATTGCTGGGATGTCAAGGCTCATGGGGAATTGCTGGGATGTCAAGACTCATTGGGGAATTGCTGAGGTGCCGAGGCTCATGGGGGAATTGCTGAGGTGCCGAGGCTCATGGGGGAATTGCTGAGGTGCCGAGGCTCATGGGGGAATTGCTGAGGTGCCGAGGCTCATGGGGAATTGCTGAGGTGCCGAGGCTCATGGGGGAATTGCTGAGGTGCCGAGGCTCATGGGGGAATTGCTGAGGTGCCGAGGCTCATGGGGGAATTGCTGGGATGTTAAGGCTCAGGAAGGAATTGCTGGGATGTCAAGGCTCAGGGGGGGGGGAATTGCTGAGGTACCAAGGCTCATGGGGGAATTGCTGGGATGTCGAGGCTCATGGGGGAATTGCTGAGGTGCCGAGGCTCATGGGGAATTGCTGAGGTGCCGAGGCTCATGGGGAATTGCTTGGATGTCAAGGCTCAGGGGGAATTGCTGGGATGTCAAGGCTCAGGGGGAATTGCTGGGATGTCAGGGCTCATGGGGGAATTGCTGAAGTGCTGAGGCTCATGGGGAATTGCTGGGATGTCGAGGCTCATGGGGAATTGCTGGGATGTCCAGGCTCATGGGGAATTGCTGGGATGTCAAGACTCATGGGGAATTGCTGGGATGTCAAGACTCATTGGGGAATTGCTGAGGTGCCGAGGCTCATGGGGAATTGCTGAGGTGCCGAGGCTCATGGGGGAATTGCTGAGGTGCCGAGGCTCATGGGGGAATTGCTGAGGTGCCGAGGCTCATGGGGGAATTGCTGAGGTGCCGAGGCTCATGGGGAATTGCTGAGGTGCCGAGGCTCATGGGGGAATTGCTGAGGTGCCGAGGCTCATTGGGGAATTGCTGAGGTGCCGAGGCTCATGGGGGAATTGCTGAGGTGCCGAGGCTCATGGGGAATTGCTGAGGTGCCGAGGCTCATGGGGGAATTGCTGAGGTGCCGAGGCTCATGGGGAATTGCTGAGGTGCCGAGGCTCATGGGGGAATTGCTGAGGTGCCGAGGCTCATGGGGGAATTGCTGAGGTGCCGAGGCTCATGGGGGAATTGCTGAGGTGCGAGGCTCATGGGGGAATTGCTGAGGTGCCGAGGCTCATGGGGGAATTGCTGAGGTACCGAGGCTCATGGGGGAATTGCTGAGGTGCCGAGGCTCATGGCGGAATTGCTGGGATGTCAAGGCTCAGGGGGGGGGGAATTGCTGAGGTGCCAAGGCTCATGGGGGAATTGCTGGGATGTCGAGGCTCATGGGGAATTGCTGAGGTGCCGAGGCTCATGGGGAATTGCTGAGGTGCCGAGGCTCATGGGGAATTGCTGGGATGTCAAGGCTCAGGGGGGAATTGCTGGGATGTCGAGGCTCATGGGGGAATTGCTGAGGTGCCGAGGCTCATGGGGGAATTGCTGAGGTGCCGAGGCTCATGGGGGAATTGCTAAGGTGCCGAGGCTCATGGGGTAGCTGTTTTTGCTGCATCCTTAATTACCCCCAACGCGGCTAGAATTGCCAGCTCTCTCTAAAGCTTACTTGACAGACTCTCGAATCAAGCCTCAACCTATGGGATGAGCAGAAACGTAAAAAAGTGAATCAAGGCTTGTGTTAACCAGTAAAGTAGCAAAAATCAAACAGAATGCAATGTACCGGTAAAAATTTGAAATTCAGCTAATAACTAAAATATTATCTGTTCCAATTAGCTGAACGAGACATCTAAGAGATGCTATATACCTTGAGACGAAAGGTCAATCGAATGTTAACTATCATCGGCAACTCCTATTACCGCTGCGATATTTGAGATAAAAACTGCGTATTAAATACTGGACTAAACCGATTCCGGGCACGAAAACGTTCTTCGTGACGTGACGTTCGCTCGTGCTCGTATTTCACTTTTTAAAATTCGTGATCTAAGTCGTAGCTCGTGTTTTTTTGTTGAAAAATGACTTCATAACTGATTGAATTGAAAATTTCTTGATTTGCTCTAAAAATGTTGAGGACACTGGAGCCAAAGGGAGCTTTTGGGCTTAAAATTGTCTTGTGGGTTGTACCGTGCGATTCGCACCCAGGAGAACCAACCCACAAAACACAGAGAATGTACATGCAGACGATTAGAAAGTCAGGCCCGCTGTGCACCCTGAGTGAGCGCGTGTTTGAGTGCCGTGCCTGAGCTTGCATGTGCTCAGCAGTCAGAGGAAATGGGCAGAATTTCCTCAGACGTCGCGAGGCTTGGACGCTAAGCTGCTCTGTTCATATTTGCTTTATGGCTTTAAAAGCCCGGAAATTGATTTTTAACAAATGTCTTTTTCATCAATCATCGACTGTCCCTCACACGGAGGTCTCGTACACCAGGCAGACAGCCTCGACCAGCATGGGAGTCGGGCTAGGGCTGGGACTGGCACTGCGGGTCCCCTGAAGGCAGCCACGGCCTCCTGGTGGCAGCAGGCGCACATGCTGCTGCTGATTGCCGTCTCTGCTGAAAACCGGTATAAGACCAGCCGACTTCTTGTCTCTCCGCGGCTGCTCCTCGCAGTCCTGACTGAGCGGCTCGCTGAACCGGACCAGCCGAGGCCGCTGACGCCATTGGCGACGCCGATGCCAGCAGCAGAAGTTGGCCAGGCCTTCGCGGCAACGACAGACCAGCCGGCGACCGAAATCCGTGGTGCAGGCCAGCAGTAGGAAGTTGAACAGCGAGTCCAACTCAACCAGTGTGTTCACTACCAGTTCCGTGAGCGGCGCTTTGTCCTCAACAAAGCCGCAGAGATCGGTGGGACTCTCCAGGATTAAACAGCTGACTGACAGGGCCACGATAATGCGAATCGCTTGCCGTTCTCGCCGGCTCTGTCGGCGGCAGTGCCGCATGTCGGCGGGTGGCCGGGTTCGCCTGGCCGGAGCCAAGCGGCTTCGAGCCGCGGAGGCCTGGCGCAGCACCCGCACCGTGATGCAGGTGCCACGAATATTGACACGATCGGGAGCAGGCCCTGCAGCACCGGTTGGGTGGGTGATAAGGTTTAGTATATTAGACTAGCGGTTTTCGGCCCCCCTCTGGGTATAATTGATCTCAGCAGATATTGTTGATCCTGCTTTCCCATACTATGCATCCCATCCTATTACTATGGATCATATAACATACTATAGATCCCATCTGTACTTTGGATCCTATAACATACTATATGGATCCCATCCCATCCTATTACTATGGATCCCATAGTAGGGTTAAAAAGGTTAAAAGGTTAGAAGGGGATGACAGATGGCTGCAGTTTACATCAGCGTGTGTCTCAGCATTAGCACTATAATTTCGAGCTAAACCCTTCCCCTAAAAATGCGCATTAGGCATCACCTGACCTCACCTGGAAAGCGTAGAATGCAAATTCGATCGCCCGTGCCTGACTCAAACTTAAATACTGACTTTTCAGCTGCCCATCCTGCGCCATCACCATGGCAACGCTAAGCGTCATAGCTACACAGCCGATACCGGTTTCCATGACAACCAGGTAAGCCAGACGAAACGCTGTGCCTCGCTGCGACGTCAACGGACGAAAGACCGCTTCTACGCGCGACCAGGACACGAGGCACATCGTCCAATTGCGCATGCACAGTGCGGCGCGAAGCGCGCACAGCAGCACCAAAATTGGCGCCGGAGTCTCCGCAGATTGGTCAGCCGAGGCGGGCAACATGGCGGCAGGCAGGTAGGAGGCGATCACGCAGCTGTGAAACAGCAGCTCGAACAGGGACATGGCGACCAGGCGGCGCAGCACTGGGTGCACGCTGCGACCTCGGCGAGAAAATGGGCAAACGCCAGTACAGACAGGCAGCAATTCACGCTGGACAATGGCAGGTAGAAGTACGGCTCCAGTGGGTGAGCGAACCGTTTCACTGGGCTGCTGATATTGCTGAAGTTGCTGACGCCGCCGCCGATTCTGTTGTAGTTTGACGTCAAAGCAGCTGCAAGCTCGTCGTTGCCAATCCATATTGTGCTCTAGGCCAGCTAAAAGATTTCGTGCAAGTAAAGACTTCTTTGTTTTGTGCCTACATAGGTAAATATATAGAGAGAGCTACCGTTCTTCATCCGTGCATGCGTATGTGCTGAAGCGGCTTAAAACCCAGGGAGCGAGAGCAGCCAATCCGGTTGCAAAATTGGATTCGGAGAAGGCGGTTGCTGAGGCTGAATCGCGGAGGATGAGGTGGAGAGGCTGGGTAGGGGATGAGCTACTCTCGAGAGGCTAAGAGATATTCAAAGGGTTATGAGTGACTTAGGAGCAGCTAAGTTCTACTGAATCCCCATGCGTCTGCAGCATAAATGAGTTTTTGTTAATCACCTGTAAGAGAAAACAAATTAAATTTTTATTTGTTTCTTTGTTTGTTCAGTGATTAATTATTCTGTTTTGTTGCTGGTGATTTTAATGAAGAATTGAAAGAAAGAAAATTTTAACCAAAATCAGTGATTACAAACCACTTTTACAAATGGAGATGATAATAAATAATGCCGTTTTAAAATATTCATTTGTGTTCATGCCTTTTATCATACAGGAGCTGTCTTTGTGAGTAGGTTATCCTACAAGTGCTGTCATTTGTGAGTAGGTTAACCTACAATTGCAGTAATTTGTGAGTAGGTCATCCTACAAGTGCAGTCATTTGTGAGTAGGTCATCCTACAAGTGCAGTCATTTGTGAGTAGGTCATCCTACAAGTGCTGTCATTTGTGAGTAGGTTAACCTACAAGTGCAGTCATTTGTGAGTAGGTCATCCTACAAGTGATGTCATTTGTGAGTAGGTTAACCTACAAGTGCAGTCATTTGTGAGTAGGTCATCCTACAAGTGATGTCATTTGTGAGTAGGTCATCCTACAAGTGATGTCATTTGTGAGTAGGTCATTTTACAAGTGATGTCATTTGTGAGTAGGTTATCCTACAAGTGATGTCATTTGTGAGTAGGTCATCCTACAAGTGATGTCATTTGTGAGTAGGTCATTTTACAAGTGATGTCATTTGTGAGTAGGTTATCCTACAAGTGATGTCATTTGTGAGTAGGTTATCCTACAATTGTGCTGTCATTTGTGAGTAGGTTATCCTACATGTTTTGTCATTTGTGAGTAGGTCATCCTACAAGTGCTGTTATTTGTGAGTAGGTTATCCACCAAGTGCTGTCATTTGTGAGTAGGTCATCCTACAAGTGCTGTTATTTGTGAGTAGGTTATCCACCAAGTGCTGTCATTTGTGAGTAGGTTATCCTACAAGTGCTGTCATTTTGTGAGTAGATCAAGCCAACATCTTGCATCCTTGTAAAGTTGTTCACTGAAGCGTTTACTGTCGGGAGGCACAGCTTCAAACGGAATTATGTTCGCGTTTTAAGAGCAACTCAACATCGACTCAAAATAAATCGAAGGCTTTATAAAATTACTTCGGTAGAAGCTTCAGCTTCCTTAGTCATTTTCCTGCAATTAAGAAAATTTCTACAACTAATGCCAGAAGAAAATCTGGGCTAAAAGATGCATTTGTAAATAAGAGGTTATTAGGCTTAAAAAAACCTTTGATGCACCTTTCAGAATTTTCGCTAAGTTTTTTGCGCCCCAGTCTTGCAGCTCTGATGCCCCAGTCTTGCAGCTCTGACGCCCCAGTCTTGCAGCTCTGACGCCCCAGTCTTGCAGCTCTGATGCCCCAGTCTTGCAGCTCGGACGCCCCAGTCTTGCAGCTCGGACGCCCCAGTCTTGCAGCTCTGACGCCCCAGTCTTGCAGCTCTGACGCCCCAGTCTTGCAGCTCTGATGCCCCAGTCTTGCAGCTCGGACGCCCCAGTCTTGCAGCTCGGACGCCCCAGTCTTGCAGCTCTGATGCCCCAGTCTTGCAGCTCTGACGCCCCAGTCTTGCAGCTCTTGCGCCCCAGTCTTGCAGCTCTGGCGCCCCAGTCTTGCAGCTCTGACGCCCCAGTCTTGCAGCTCTGATGCCCCAGTCTTGCAGCTCTGGCGCCCAGGCTTGCAGCTCTGACGCCCCAGTCTTGCAGCTCTGATGCCCCAGGCTTGCAGGTAGTCACGCTACACTTTCACCACAGCAATCATCCCAGCAACAAGGAATCCTTAGTTTCGCATGGCTGATTGCGGAACAAGAGCCATTCGCAAAGAGCAGATATCGGATTGCTCTTTGAGATAAAATCAAAGTCACGTGATGTTGACGGCTTCAAATGACGTCTAACAAAACGACGTCTGCCTTTTTGTTAAGATCAGGCGAAGCAGCCAGCTGGGACTCCCTGCAGAGAGCGGGGTGCCAAGAGGCTGAGTTTATCATGCCTGCGATGCAAGGCAGTTCTTTCAAAATCCTATTCAGTGATTGTGAAAGGCGAATTCGGGAATAATTTGTTTCAGAAATTATATCAATAGTTTTGTGAGACCGCCAAACAGATTGTAAATTACGTTGTTGGAGCATATCTATCGATTTTGCATGCTCTCGTCTCCGACTCCCTATCGTCTTCTCTGAAACCCCGCTGTCGCGTCTGACACCCTGCCGTCTCATCTGACACCCTGATGTCTCATCTGACACTCCGCTGTCTCATCTGACACCCTGCTGTTTCATCTGACACCCTGCTGTCTCATCTGACACTCCGCTGTCTCATCTGACACCCTGCTGTTTCATCTGACACCCTGCTGTCTCATTCGACACCCTGCTGTCTCTTCCGACACTTCGCTGTCTCATCTGACACTTCGCTGTCTCATCTGACACCCTGCGGTTTCATCTGACACCCTGTGGTCTCATCTGACACCCTGATGTCTCATATGACACCCTGCTGTCTCATCTGACACCCTGTGGTCTCATCTGACACCCTGATGTCTCATCTGACACCCTGTGGTCTCATTTGACACCCTGTGGTCTCATCTGACACCCTGTGGTCTCATCTGACGCCCTGCTGTCTCATCTGACACCCTGTGGTCTCATCTGACACCCTGCTGTCTCATCTGACACCCTGCTGTCTCTTCCGACACTTCGCTGTCTCATCTGACACTTCGCTGTCTCATCTGACACCCTGCGGTCTCATCTGACACCCTGTGGTCTCATCTGACACCCTGATGTCTCATATGACACCCTGCTGTCTCATCTGACACCCTGCTGTCTCATCTGACACTCCGCTGTCTCATCTGACACTCCGCTGTCTCATCTGACACCCTGCTGGCTCATCTGATATTCTTATTTAATATATTTAAGACAAATTTACAATTTTCTCCGACAAAACCTGGATTCTGCTGTCTCCCTGTGAACCGCTAGATGGTTTTGATCCTACAAAAACTACAAAGTCAAAGTCTAACATATCATTGCCATAAGCATTTTGTAATATGGAACTATAATTGAATTAACAACCTGAGCATCAGCGACGTACTGCAGTTCAGCCGCATTAAATGAGGGGCTAGTTTGTGTGAGATCACGAACTGGACTTTAAAGTCGAATTTATCGATACTCATCAAATAATCCTTGATAAAGAGGTACGATTAATTAGAGGGTCTAAAATCACCGCCTGCTCAATGAGGGCGCTTTCGAAGTTCTCCGTAATGAATTCTTTCTTGTAAGTCGATAAGCGCTGCAGATTAATGCAAATCCGATATCCTAGCTGCAACCTACTAGCTGTGTCAGAAATTCAGTCACGAGGAGAAAAAATTGTTTTTAAAAGCGGATCAAGGGTCGAGTCGCCCTCGAGTGGAAATTATTTTTTCAGCACAGCTGTTATAGCCAGCTGAGGGCTGCTCAGCTAAAGATTTGTTTACCACAGATTCAACAGCTTCACAAGAAATGATTTCCGGAGTAGGGCTTCTGCTGAGACTGGAACTATTAAAGATTGTAGGGTGTAATTGTTGCACCTGGCGTAACCCCAACTGTGCAGGAAATGGCCGATTAAAGGCCTCTCTATGCGAGCCATACAAGCACAGTCAGTCAGTGCAGGTAGCGATTTAGACTATAATTCCTCTAAGCCCCAGGATTCCAAGGGTGGATAATAGATAACGCCATTTTAGTCTCTCCTGGTAGATGGATTCGATGCGGCAGGGGATTGGGATGTGCAGGTGGACTTAAACTGTATTTAGAGGTATTGTTACTGCTATGATTATTTTATTGAATTCAGTTCATACTCGTTACCTTCCACTCTGATCCCAGCTTCTATTCCATGCCCTGCGACAGGCGCACTCACATATACTCACACTTCATGGAAAATAAATAAACAGATATGGAAGCAACAAAGAGTGGAATAGCTATGCCCTGAATTGCTGCCTCTAAACTTGGCCCTAACAGTTGGGTTAATTTTTAAAACGGAATAGGTTAAGGTTGAAATATTAGGAAATGGGGGAGCAATGGGGGAGACCGCAACAAAGGAAAAATATCTTAACAGACGCGGCCGACGGCGGGGCTGTTTGGCGCGATGGACGTCGGATGGTCACGGCAGTCACGGACGATCCGGAAGTCTTGGATTGGGGTGGGTGTTAGGAATTAAAGTCTCAAATTATGGGGAAGGAAAGGACAGTTGCGTGGGTTCTTCTGAGGATCCTGAGGATCTAGGAGGTACGTGTACAGTTGGGTCCGCGGAAAGGCTCCAAATTCCTCTTTGACATGCTACTTTTTCCTTAGTATAGCACACTATGAACGAAATTTAA
>NIVC01004042.1:0-63201 GCA_002269645.1 Macrostomum lignano | reverse complement strand
CGGAAGTGCGTCAGCGGCTTGTACGATCGCGCTACTTGCCCACTGTCACCCTGTACGTGAAGATACTCACGCTTGTGCACTCCAGACAGGACGGCTACGTCACTTTGGCTGAGCACAATGGTGAGTCTTTTTTATTACAGTATTTTAAATAAGCGACTTTCGAAATTTCGTTTTTCGCTCCTGTATCAGTATTCAGTACCCGCTCAATGTCATCTTTGATTCAGTACCATAAAAATAGCAAATTAATAGCACGTTTCAGTCCCACATCAGTGACACATCAGTGGCCCATTCAACATTCAGTGTCATAAATGTGCAATTCGCAGATCCCTGCCGTATTGCTGAACTGGTCTTGAGCCTTGAGCTCCGGCCTGACACCAGACCGGAACCGGCTCTGCTGCATCTTATCAATGCAATTAACTGTCTCATACGCGAGTGCATCGCCATGGAGAGACTGCACAAACCGATATCGGTCTGACTCTACTCAATCGCGACTGCCGGGACAGGTGCTTCTTTAAGGTAAAAAAATTGAAAATATTTGCTGCGAATGCTAAATTGCGCTAAAAACTCATATTTTGCTACTTACAGTAACTGATCAAATAATTATAAAGGGTTCACGATTAAGATGGTGGCTCGGCATTCCTACGCTCGTATCTGACAAGTAATTGATGCACTATATTTCCAAAATCCCTCCAGCTACTCTGCGCCTTGTCCAACGCGTTGGCCCAGCTGATGCCGCTGCACTATTGCAGTATGATTGGTGTCGGTCCTAGCCTAGTTTCCAGCATCCAAGACTACATTAGAACAACAGACGCTTTAAAAGACTATTTAGACGTGCAATCCTGCAAAGACATGGTGCGTCAGGACAAGACTCATTATTTTATCATTGGCGTAGTTGATTCCTTCAAAGATCTACATGCTTCCGATAACAAATACAAGGAAGAGGGTGAGTTTAAACTGTTAAAAGTCTCTCTTGATGGAACCTGGGTTAAGAGTGAATTAAGCTTCATCTTATAGCATGCTAGCGCCCACTTTGAGTTTTTGAGCCGAGGTTTGGGTCGAGGTAGGTGAGCCTGTTCTGAGTAAAGGCGGGGCGTTCACCGATGAAATTCTCCGCATTCTCGACACCGGAGAGGCAGAATGGGCATTTAAAGTAGAGGTAGAGATGCCTGGTAAAACAGCCATGACCTAAGAGGACTTATAATATTCCTAGTCAGTCATCTGAATTAAAGAATGAGATACATCTCCCGTTAGAAACGTTACCCTGAAAAGAATCGCTAAATAGTCATTGCAAACAACTCCTGCGACTCAGGGTGGCTTATGATTTTAAACAACTCGATGATTGCAATGCGATGGAGAGGCGACTTTTGAGTCACGAGCGCATCACGTGAGTTGTAGAATCGTAGAGAAGTCGCAAATAAGTCGTCCAAGAGTCGAGTTAGCTCTTAACTTTCTACTAACCCAAATAGACTTATAGATTTGTTATAAATGCGATTCTAACTCATAAAGTGACGCAGATGCGACTTTACGGTCCCAGAGTCGTTTCAGAGTCGCAGACAATAAAACGCCTCAAACTGTCTCTTTGACGACTTTTTGGCGACTTTTAGCGGGGCATATTGTCGTTTTAGAGTCGTCTAGAGTCCTTTCCTATTTCACCTGTGTTACCTGCTCTCACCGGGTCTCTAAAGTAGGAAACAGTGAGCCTTTATTAAACAGTAAAATAACATTGACCCATTTCAGAATACGTGGCACCAAGTCGGCCTTCTCTTGATCCTTAGCACAATGAGACATTGTTGTCTGCAAAACTGTCTTAGAAATATTAGGCATTCTCAAATTGCTGTCGCTGCATTTGATCTATTAGTTTAACTGTTAGGAACGAATTTTTCTTCGTTGCTATTTACCAGTGGAGGAGTATCTGTTTGAATTGCTGTTTACTTTCCCGGTCCTATAACTGCTTTACTTTCTTTTGTTGGCCGCCTTTTTATTTGTATCCACAGATAGCTCGTACTCGTACTAGCTAGAATAACTAGAGATGTCACTCGCAAAAAATGCACTTATATACTTTTTCAGTGACAACACTAGCGCTTTTGTCTTTAGATTGTAACACTAAAAAACTTTTTTAAAATTTACAATGTTTTACAAGCTTTTGAAGCTGCAACAATTGCTTCTGGCTTTCTACAAACAGATCCATTATATTAGCATCTTCACCCAGCTTTACTGACTCCAGACTGCCTTAGACTCGATAATATGTCAAAGAAATTAATATAAGCCTGAAGATTGCAGAACTTGAAAACTGTAATCCAGTGTTTTATTTAAATTTATTCAGAAAGAAAATGCGTAGCCACGCTGATAAATCTTGCCCGCTTGTGGTCTGACTGACCTTTCTCCTTACTGCTCTCTCATTGGCTGAGCTAGATTGGGCCTGCCCCCCTCCCCAGACTGACCTTTCTCCTTACTGCTCTCTCATTGGCTGAGCTAGATTGGGCCTGCCCCCTCCCCAGACTGACCTTTCTCCTTACTGCTCTCTCATTGGCTGAGCTAGATTGGGCCTGCCCCCTCCCCAGACTGACCTTTCTCCTTACTGCTCTCTCATTGGCTGAGCTAGATTGGGCCTGCCCCCCCTCCCCAGACTGACCTTTCTCCTTACTGCTCTCTCATTGGCTGAGCTAGATTGGACCTGCTGCCTTGACTGAGTTTCGTCCGCCTTCCGTTCACTTGTGCACATTGAGTTAAATGCTTGCTGTTAATTCTGAACCCCATACGCATGGTCGTGAGGCAAAAAACCCAAGGAAGGAAAGAAAATTTTAGCTGACAGAATAATTTTAAGCGACACCGCGCAGACAAACTACTGGAAAATAAAGGTAAATGCTCGACTTTTTCACAACATTAATTGCGAGTGCGCATTTCTAGTTAATTATATATAATATCTATTATTTTATCTTGTTAGTTCCTTTATAAATGAAATCTTTCGCCTGCCCAAGCTCACGTGTGATCCCGCAAAAATCATTGATGTGAGGCTCTCTTATCTCATCTCTAAGACTCCATAGAATCTTAATATCACAAGATTCATTGCACTGAATACTGTGTTCCTTCCTATATTACTGCAGTTCCTATGGCTTGGTGGTTGTTTGGTGCTGCATCATTTTTACTTCTCTTGTGCTTACAAAATACAAAGTAGTTGATTTATATATTTTTCTCTTTAAGTTCTGTTTCAAGTATTTCAAGCGTTTTTTTCTTAGAATTATTTTCTACATTATTAGACTGCTTTAAGTGTTTTATCGACAGTAAAAACATTTTGTAAATAAGTTGTTATTGCATAGGTGGGCCATTAGCGTACAGACCCGGCTAAGAACCCGGGTTCGCATGCTTGGGCAGTCCCATCAATTTTGGGCTCTCGTGAAAAATTAGCTACAGTCACTCGTTGGCTAACCCTCAAGGCACATAGAGCGTACATGCCTAATAAGCAAGTCGATCATGCCCCCTCTATCCGTGTTCATGAATGACTGTGAATCGACTGTCGCCTTTGGTTTTGACTTTGAGTGGCAGCGAACCAACTACTTCGGTAATAATACGATGCATTGAAGGAAATCTTTGAAGGCCGATATTTCATAATGGCAGATTTTCATTAGTTCTTTCGCAACTGTCTGTCTAAGTAAAAATCTTTTAGGGAAATAACACATCCAAGTAGTAAGTAAATTCTCAATAAATTCATAACCTTTAGTTTAATATGTGGCTTAATTAGGTAAGTTTGGTCATGGTTTAGTATAGAGGCCTTGCTACACTAAGGGCATCGAGTGGTATTCTCACTCACTCTGGACTTTAACAAGTAGCTGGCTCATGGAGCAAGTCCAAATTTTTGGCAAGTTTTAAAAGATTTTAAGATGAATAATCAGCAAACATAACATAATTCATGGCATCAAAGTCTGCAGTCACTACGGCAGCGGCGGCTGTGACCAGCAACACAGCCTCCGTGTCGTGGACAGTCGCCGAGGTGCTCAGCCAAGATGAGTACTATTGCGAATCGGCGGCAGAGCAGCGCTACCGATTGGAGCCGCGAGTAGCGCGCAATCTGGCCGGCCTGCTCAGCCAGGGCGCCACTGTGCCATTTATAGCCCGATATAGGCGCGATCAGACCAGAGACGCGCCAACTGAAGTCCTGCGCCAGGTCAAGGAGCGCTACGAAGAACTAATGGAAGTCACAGAGCTGGTTAAGAAGACGGTGAAAAAAATTGAAAAAGTGCAGAGCAGCGGCGGTGGCAGTGGTGGCGCCGGCTTGGCACCCAGCCTGCTGCAAGCGCTGCGCAGCTGCACCCGGCCTCAGCAGGTGGCCTACCTGGCCGCTTCCGAGCCGCTAATTAGTAAGAAATCCGCTGATAGCGGCGGCGCCACATTGGCGCAGCGCGCTCGCCAACAGGGTCTGGAGGCGCCGGCGCTGGCCCTACTCAAAGGCGAATGTTCATCGCTAGGCTCAGTTGATGAGCAGCGTCTAGCTGGCATGCGCCACATCGTAGCGGATGCTGTTGCTAAGGACTCGGAAGTGCTAGCGGAACTGGAACGGCTGTGCACTTTGTACGCCCCGTTTCTGTGCAGTCAGCGCAGCCGCTTAGCCAACAAGCTGCTGACTGGAGACAAGTCGCGGCAGAAGCAACAACAGCAACAGTCTCTGTCGGCGCCAGATGCTGCTCGCTTAGTTCGAGACGCGCAAAAGCTTGGCCAATATGGCGAGCAGTTTCGTTGCAATGTTAAACACCTGCGCGCTCATCAGATACTGAAAATAAATCGATTTGAGGCTAAGAAATTGTTAACTGTTAAACTGGAGTTTCCCGAGCAGGTGTACAAGCTTTACTGTCTGCATCTGCATCGCAGGTGCGTCCGCTTATGCAGTCGTGTGATCCTGTAGCTAGCTTAAATGGTCTTTGAATAGGTTTGGGAAAATATATCCTGAGCCATTTCGTATTGCTAAGATGTTAATTAAGGCTAGCGGCGGGTCATCGGGTATTGCTAAGATGTTAATTAAGGCTAGCGGCGGGTCATCGGGTATTGCTCAGATGCTAAGGCTTGTGGAGTCATTGGGTATTGTTCAGATGCTAAGGATTGTGGAGTCATTGGGTATTGCTCAGATGCTAAGGCTTGTGGAGTCATTGGGTATTGCTCAGATACTAAGGTTGTGGAGTCATTGGGTATTGCTCAGATGCTAAGGCTTGTGGAGTCATTGGGTATTGCTCAGATGCTAAGGCTTGTGGAGTCATTGGGTATTGCTCAGATACTAAGGGTTGTGGAGTCATTGGGTATTGCTCAGATGCTAAGGCTTGTGGAGTCATTGGGTATTGCTCAGATGCTAAGGCTTGTGGAGTCATTGGGTATTGCTCAGATGCTAAGGCTTGTGGAGTCATTGGGTATTCTTAAGGCACCAAGACTGAGTCATTGGGTATTGCGGTATTGGTCGCAGCTTTCAAATGCTCATAGAGAATCGCTCAGATCAGATCTTTTTATTCAAGCTATTAAAGTTATACTCTGGTTCTAGATAGCAAAATGCATTTAAATTACAAAGATAAAAACATGAAACAAGCTAACATACTGGGAGAACTTTCCTTTCCTTTGAGGTATTCCAAGCTATGGGTAATAGGCTAGCTAGCTACTTTCAAGTTACCGACTAAGTAATCTAAAGGACTGTTTTTCTCCTTTTTTAGATTCCTATCGGCCAACCGTCCCGACAATGTCGCCGAATTCCTCCGCTCCGCTTTCAAGGACGGCTACGACCGGCTACTGCTGCCATTCATGACCCGGCAGGCGCGCGCCACCCTGACCCGCTTCGCCGAGGAGGAGGCGCTGCGCGTGTTCGCCGACAATCTGCGCCATCTGCTGCTGCAGTCGCCTGTGCGCGGCTGTCAGATAGCCGGCTGGGATCCTGGCTATAGGCACGGCTGCAAGCTGGCCGTAATTGACGCCTCTGGCGGCGTAGTTGCCACGGAGACGCTGCATATTAACGGCGGCAGCAGCGACAAGCCGCCGCCTGTGCAGCCCTGGTCGGCCTGTATAAGCGGAGCGGCGGCTTTCGCTACATTGCTATCGGCGATGGACAGGTGAGCCTGATTGCTGAAAAATTCGCCCCTAAACCCGAACCTCAGGCACGGTGTCCCTAGAATCTAACACAGTGTCCCCCAAACCACAGACACTGTCCCCCAAACCACATAAACACTATCCCTCCAGACCACAGACGCTGTCCCCCAAACCACAGAAACACTATCCCTCCAGACCACAGACGCTGTCCCCCAAACCACAGACGCTGTCCCCCAAACCACAGACGCTGTCCCCCAAACCACAGACATTATCCCTCCAGACCACAGACGCTGTCCCCCAAACCACAGAAACACTATCCCTCCAGACCACAGACACTGTCCCCCAAACCACAGAAACACTATCCCTCCAGACCACAGACACTGTCCCCCAAACCACAGAAACACTATCCCTCCAGACCACAGACGCTGTCCCCAAACCACAGAAACACTATCCTCCAGACCACAGACACTGTCCCCCAAGCTCCAGACACGGTCCACCAAACCACAGACGCTGTCCCCCAAACCACAGACACTGTCCCCAAGCCCCAGACACTGTCCCCCAAACCACAGACGCTGTCCCCCAAACCCCAGACACTGTCATTGTCCCCCAAACCCCAGACACTGTCCTTGTCCCCCAAACCACAGACACTGTCCTTGTCCCCCAAACCACAGACACTGTCCTTTTCCCCAAACCTCAGACAACTCTCAGACCACTCAGACCAAACCGCAGGCCCCAATTTCAAGCACACCCCACTTAACCACAGGGCAAGCGCGAGTCTATGCAATTCGTCTCCGCCTGCTTGCCCAGTCTGCCTGGCGGAGTTCGCTACGCTCTGGTATCAGAGGACGGCGCCTCGGTGTACAGCGCCTCCGATCTGGCTGTTAAAGAACTACCAAATGTGGACATCGCCCATCGGGGTGCCGTGTCAATCGCTCGCCGACTGCAGGTTGGTTTCAATCACGTGACAGACTAATTCGTATAGGGTTCAGTTAGGGTTAGCTGGGGTGTTTTGGATCAGTTTTGTGGGTAGTATCAGGTGTGTCACTTTAACACTCTTATCTCGTTGGGTGTCCCTTGCCTGTCCGCTCCGATATTACCTCATGAACCTGAATATGATCATGAATATGATGATTAACAATAAGTATTAAAACTTAGCCCAGTGGTCTGGCGCGGCGCTCTGATGTGCCAGCGGTCCAGGCTCGATTCCAAATGCAGTCACATTAATTGGAATCTCGGCTTGGCTCTGCTCGTGCAATTAACGCCCTTGAGAGCCAACCCCTCCCCCTAAGGCACAGTGAAGTGTACATGATTTGTGTGCCTGCTCAGAGGAGTCTATGGAATGGGCAGTAATGCCTCTCGCCGGCTGTGTGACAATCCTGCCTCTTGTCTCTAATAAAAAGCTTCTGTTTCCCGGTCAGGACCCCCTAGCTGAGCTGGCCAAGCTGGACGCCCGCCATCTGGGCGTCGGTATGTACCAGCACGACATCAGCGAGAAGGCGCTGGAGCGTCGGGCACTCGCCGTCCAACAGGAGGTGATCAGTTTCGCCGGCGTCGATCTTAACTACGCACCCGAGCACCTGTTAGCCCACGTTGCCGGACTTAACCGCGGCCTAGCAACTCGAATCGCAGCCTGGCGCCGCTCCAATGGTGCCTTCGTGTGCCGCGACCAGCTGCGCGAGGTACGCGGCATCGGGCCGGCAATCTTCGACCAGTGCGCCGGATTTGTTCGCGTCCTTCCGCCGGCACCGGCCAGCGGGGATCACTCGGTGCGCAATGGGCCTCTGTCTTCTCTCTGTTGACCTGCTCTTGTAGCAGAGTTGTCGGGATACCATCTCTAAATCTTCACTTTTTTGTTAATCTGAATCTACTCCCACTCTCCTCCCTACCACACCCAGGTGAATCAGTGTCCCACTCTCCTCCCTACCATACCCAGGTGAATCAGTGTCCCACTCTCCCCACCATACCCAGGTGAATCTGTCTCCCACTCTCCTCCCTACCATCTAAGCAACTCCTAACAACATGACTAATTTTCATTTCGGCAGGTGCCCGACCAGCACCAGGAGGAACCTATGGACATTGACGACTGTTCTCAGCCTCTGCCGGCGCCGCCTCCGCCAGCCGCTGCAAAGGGAGGCAAGCGAAAACGGACAACCGACGACGGCCCGGACACGGCCGGCGGGAAGCGGGCCAAGCGGTCGGCGGTCAGCTACCGACCCAATCCGCTGGACGCCACCTGCGTCCATCCGGAGTCCTACGCGGCAGCTGAGCGCCTGCTAGCTCGGCTGGGTTTGCGCTCTGACGCGCCCAATTTGTCGACAGTTTGTCGTCAGTTCCTCGAGCAGTCGGCAGCTAATGCCGACTATTCAGACGATGACCGGCGCCTTCTGGAACTGCTAGCCGGTGCCGGTCCGACATCGGCGGAGGCTGGGCAGCCAGGCGCGCCGCTATTCTTAGACGGCGTCACCGACGTTGCCTCGTTGTCGGCCGGCCAGTCCGTCGCCGGTGTAATAAAAAATGTAGCTGAATTTGGCGCCTTCTGCGATATTGGCTGCGCCTGCTCGGCTCTGCTGCACGTCAGCAGGTATCCTCGGGACCCGGCCGGGCGCAGTCGGCTTCATCTGGGCGCCAGGTTTATCGCCGTTATTGACTCGGTTGATCCGGCTAAGGAGGAGATTCGGTTAAGGGATATGCAGTTCAGCTGATTGCTGATGGCCACTGTACAAGAACATAGCCATGGACAACTAATGTAGAAAGATGCTGTACTTGCAAACCGTGCAAAATTTTGCTGAACGCCAGATAAGAACACTGGAAGCTTGCAGGAAAAATAGTTTGACAAACTTGCAAATTCACCTCGGGGAGAGATGGGGCACAGGCACGCAATTTGGAATTCCAAAAGGTGAGATATTGCCCATTTGCGAGCATAGCGTCCTTTGATTTTAGTTATCCATAATTGCAACACAGATTAATAGTTAATAGTAAGTTAATTTAAGTTATAAATTAAGAAAATTAAAATCATTTGCAAGCGAGGTTGAGCCTTCTCATAATTTTCTGCAGTTTGAAATATTACGTCCTGCTACATTTATACTACTTGTTAAACTGTAGTGAGTCGCTGCTGGTACTTTTCTGCACTGATATTTTGCACTAAGAAAGATATGTCTTTACAGAAAACGCATCAAACTCTATAGTCTTAGAATGAGACAGCCAGCTCTTAGAGTGCCAATATTAACTGCGATTAAAAGCTTCTTTCATTGTTAGCATTTTCTCTCTTGTAAGCAAGTTATTCTAATACAGTATATTTTACTATTGCTTGCAAAGAAACAAGTAAAACCGTTATACTCATTTTTTAAACTATTGGTGAGAGTTCACTTCTATGGCTTATTTTTCTAAAAATTAAAGAGCATTCAACTAGGTTGAGTCTTATAGATACACATTTTTGGTTTAGGGCCACTGCGTCTAGCGCTCTAGGGCCACTGTTTCTGGGGCTCTGGGGCTCTGTGTGTCTGGGATCTCTAGGGCCAATGTGTCTAGGGTCTCTAGGGCCAATGTGTCTAGGGTCTCTAGGGCCAATGTGTCTAGGGTCTCTAGGGCCAATGTGTCTAGGGTCTCTAGGGCCAATGTGTCTAGGGTCTCTAGGGCCAATGTGTCTAGGGTCTCTAGGGCCAATGTGTCTAGGGTCACTAGGGCCAATGTGTCTAGGGTCTCTAGGGCCAATGTGTCTAGGGTCTCTAGGGCCAATGTGTCTAGGGTCTCTAGGGCCAATGTGTCTAGGGTCTCTAGGGCCAATGTGTCTAGGGTCTCTAGGGCCAATGTGTCTAGGGTCTCTAGGGCCAATGTGTCTGGTGTCTCTAGGGCCAATGTGTCTGGTGTCTCTAGGGCCAATGTGTCTGGTGTCTCTAGGGCCAATGTGTCTGGTGTCTCTAGGGCTAATGTGTCTGGGGTCTCTAGGGCCAATGTGTCTGGTGTCTCTAGGGCCAATGTGTCTGGTGTCTCTAGGGCCTATGTGTCTGGGGTCTCTAGGGCCAATGTGTCTGGTGTCTCTAGGGCCAATGTGTCTGGGGTCTCTAGGGCCAATGTGTCTGGTGTCTCTAGGGCCACTGTGAGGGTACAGTGGTTGTCTTACTTTTTTTGCAAAAAAACAAAAAGTATACTGGTTATAGTGTGTGTGTGTGTGTGTGTGTGTGTGTGTAAAAGTTTCTTCATTTCACGAAATAAATTAAGTGCTAATCATACTACTTAAATCGTCCTTGTCTAATCAGGTTGTGACCTTTAATATAATAAATAAATCAAGGATTATTGGTTTACAGACTTGCTGTATGTGCTTGCAGCTCTCCATTGCTTGCAACAATTCTTATTAGAGTTTGCTCGTCCCTCGTGCATTGTTGCATGCTGAGCAGCTTCTCAGCTTCCTGAGCTGCTGCTCTGTCCGCCGTTGCCATGCTCGCCCCATACCAGGCTACGGTGCGCGAATTCGGCGGCTCTCTGGCCGGCCGAAAATTGACTTTCGCCACGCCGGACGAAGAACTGCTCACTTACGAGCTGCTCGAGTTCCGAGCTCTGCAGCTCAGGCGCATGGCCAATGAAGCGGACGAGCAGAGAGCGTTGCGGCTGCTTAACGAACGCTACCTGGCTGGGCAGACCTACCTGTTAGGGGAACGGTTAACAGCTATCGATCTGCTGCTGTACAAAGACCTTGGCGGCTATGTTACGGAACGTTGGACTTGTCAGGAGAAAGAGCGGTTTGCTAACATCACCCGTTGGTTTTCTCATCTGCACTCGTTGATGGACTCGGCCAGCTGTCCGAGATTCTATCCGTCTTTGCCTGTGCACTTTCAGCGCATGCCATTGTATTCTTAGTTGTTTGAGCATAGCTAATTGTTACTATTATAATACACTGGTGTGCATTCGCGAGTATACGGGTATGCTGAATGAAATTAGAAATTTATATTGCGGAATAATTTCCATGTGTTTTCTTATCTTATTTAACTGTATAAATTTTTGCTGTACAGGGGTGAAGCATAGTTCCAGTCACTTCAGATTAAATTTGCTGCATTGACTGAAAGTCGTAGATTGTTGTAGGATAGTGTCAGAATTCATAATCATCTCAGTAGTATGGGACGGCTTTCCCTAGAGCACGTGATCATCTCAGTAGTAGTGTGTGGTAGCTTTCATAATCCTGAATAATCTCAGTAGGGTTTTTAACAAGTTTTATGTGTCCGCTATAAGTAATATAGATAGGGTATGATGTAGTAGACTACATGATGCTTATTAAAATTCATTATTTACTGGCAAGACTTGGGTTGTATTTCTGCTTAAACTCTAACAAGCTCGAGCTTACCTAATCTTGACCTGACTGCTCTTGTCAACTATCGACATGTCGGGCCGTCGGATTGCTACAATACACGAAAGCTTCGACAGTCGTGACGTTGACGCTGTCTCCGAGCCGAGCGGCGACGGCGGCAGCGGCGGTGGGCTGCGCGATCAGCCGTTCCGCTCGCAGCTACTCGGCCTCTGTCTGTGCGCCTTCTATGCCTCCTTTCTGATAGCCGGCCTCACCCTGCTGGGCCTGTCAGCCTGGCTGCTTGGCATCCGGCTCTGGACCTGCCCAGTGTTTGCGCTTATTACGCTCCGATGTGGATATTTTTAGCCTCGGTATCCTGCTGCTGGCTTCCGGCATGCTCGGCCTGCTATTTATCTGCTGTATGCAGCAGCGCTATCAGCAACAGCCAGAGCACCAGCAACAGCCGGAGCAGCAGCAGCAGCAGGCTCTGATGCAGCAGGTGACCACCGTCCTGCTGGCGCTGCTTGTATTGTCCGTGTGCGGCCTGTTTGGAACTCTGGTTTTGTCTGCTAAATATGGCAACGAGGCGCAGGTGCGTTTTCTTTTCAGATTCTCTTAAGCTTCAGTAGGGAGTAGCTCAGCGCTTAAACGCGCCTGACTTTCGTCAAACTGCCTGGGTTCAACTCTGCGCAGCTACAGTAACTTGGAAGTCGATCGTGTATGGGAATTTTTCTTTTTGGGAACCTTTTGTGTCATTTAATCAAAGGTATTTTTGTTTACGTGCAATAGAAATCCAAAGAAGCTTCTGCAGATGCAAATATTTGGACGGAATATAGGGAAGATCGTTGTTAACAAAGGGCTTCTTTAGGACGTAAATACCCTTGTCGTAGAGATCTCCCGGGCTAACATATTCATTTTTACTTGTGTTTAAACATTTTTAGGCCCGAGACACGGCTCAAGAGGTGCAGAGCCTGTTTGTTCAAGCCAAGCTAGACTATATGGACGGCCTAAACAGAGGCGAAGGAGGCAGCGGCGGTGCCGGTTCCTCTTCATCGCTGTCACCACAGCGTCCAGCGTCCTGCTGTGCTGGGAATCGCTCCAGTCCATATTCGGCTGCTGCGGCGCTGAGTCCTACGCCGATTGGTACTCTTATCGTAACGGAACTCGCTACTACGACTCGCCGCGACCGTCTCTGCCAACCTCTTTGACGAGACTGTCACGCCGTCCGATTTGTCAACAAGTGACGCGCCAACGCCTAGCGAGTCATCGTCCACCGTTGAAGACGCTACTACCACAGCGTCCGGTACAGGCACAGGCGTGTCAGTTGTTGCCGAGCTAATCCTGATTGCGCCTAGCTCTTGCACCTGTCCGTCTCACAACTGGCAACAGTCGGGTAGCAACAATGGCAGTGGCGGACCAAACTGCGTCCCAGTTAGTGGCCTGTCTTTAAACGGCAAATCGTCGTCCTCGCCCTACCGAGTGCACGGCCAGGGCTGTATTGGGCCGGTGAAATTCGCCGTCCGCCAGCACATGGCCGTCATGACGTCAGCCTGCCCAGTGGCGGCCATTCTAGTGTTGGCGCACTTTCTATTCGCCTGCTTGTTGCCCAGACTGAGCCAGAGGCCCGACAGTCGGTGCATGTACACTGTGGACACCGCGCCGCATCCTACGGCTTATATTGCCCAGACAAACAAGCGCTACGATGTGACTGCCTTCGGTGCTGGCCCGTCTAGCGCTTCCCAGCTAGGCCTGGGTGGAGACAGGACTGAAGCCTTCTAAATTATGAATTGTGCTTCTTTGTCCTACTGTCTATATTCGTGTAAAAGTTCGTGTTTCCCAAAGTTACCCAAAGCTCCGAAATGCAACGCTTTAAAAGGAAAAGAAAGCACATTCGAAATGGCAATATGTTTTAGCTAGTACTATCACATTCCACACATTCCAAAATTCATATTACACATAAACAGATTGTATGAAGAGTGAAAGAATCGTGTATGTTTTTGTTAGTGCATCGCCAACTCCATCTGTCTATTGTCGTTGATAAAAGCTCTATTGAAGCCTAATTGCCTATCTACTAGAGATAAGCAGAAGAGTTACTGGGCCTTGGTATCTCGAGTGTTTTTTTTTGTTCAATTTCCTACCTTGGATATACAGCCTAATTTTTTCAGATATAACTCTTCTGTTGATTGTCTCTGTTCAATCACAGAATAACTGGCAGTTTGTTGCAGTTGTGAATTTAACAGTTTCGATGAATAAAAAACCTATTTTTGCTTCTTATTTTTGTTGCAGCTTGCTTTTATTGAATATTTTTGTATCTGACATAATTTGCGTTTTTTACATTTTCGATTTCCTTTACTCGTATAGTGCTTTATTAAGACTTTCACAAGTTGTCAATTAATTCCGATCACTCAGATGCTCTTTATGATTAACAATTTTGAAATGTTTTTCAATCTTGTATTTTTTCTCTGCTCCGTTTCCACATTCCAGCCTGCAATATTTATATCCAATTTTGCTAATGGCATATGGCGCACGCTTTCGGTTGCTAAACTTTATTTATTAGTTTTCCCTGGTCTGGTCTGGTGAAACAAGTTTTTTGTCATTTTGTTTTCTAGTCATGTAGACCATTGTGTCGCATCATGATAACGCGCAGATTCATTCGTTGTCTGCTTCGATTTGATATACGCTCGTACGAGAATTGTACAGCTGTCAAGACTCCATGTATACTACTACAGTGTACTATGAGCTAAGTAGCATAAGTAAGTATAAATCTGCAATAAATGCGCAAACCGATTCTGGTGCACGCAATACAACAGTTTATATTTTTTGCCGTCCATTTTATAGTTCTGTGCTAAAATGTCTGCATATTAAGATCTATAATAGTCTAATTTAATAGTAAAAAGCTGTGATTTTATTATCTCAATCCAGTAGCTTTAACAGCATAATTTTTTTAAATCTGGAAAACACTTATATTAAACGTATGTTTAATGGGGTGGGTTTATCGATTTTATGGTCAGCCCCAAGGCCCCCAAGGCCAAGCCCTCTACAACCTTCCCTCCCATCCCTTCCTGTCCCATATCACTGGTTGAAGGTTTTATCGATTTTTTTGGTCAGCCATCAGCCCCACCCCAACCCATTTTTCTATCCCCGGTCGTGCTGTTTGAGAATTAATTGTACTATCGATTTTCTGGACAGTCCTTCCTCCCTAGCCCACCTAGATCTATGTCCAGCGAGCAAGTTTAAAAAAATATTTTCGTTTTTACATCAGCCTCTCTCAAGTCTTGTTAACGCCGCCATCAAATACGGCCAATTTTGCACGGTCACATTGTGTGGCGTGTACATAATTTTTCGTCGCGTTGTACATCAGATGTAAACTGATGCCTCATCTAATGGCGGTATAAAATGAACCTTAATGCAACCACTATTAAGTATACTGAATATAGATTGTCGTGTGTTTTCTATTTGTTTCTTTTTTTCCCAAACCGTTGACTTGACTGAGGATCGCAAGCACGGTTGACTAAGTTGCTCAGTTTTTTTGCAGCATAGTTTTTTGTAACTTTAGATCTAGTAAGTTAATTAATTTCATTTTCCCGTTCGTGAGTTGTAAAGCCAGATAAATTATTTAATAAACCGTGGGTGTCTGCACAATTTTGAAGATAAGTTTTATTATCAGCTGAAATATACTATAAAGTAGTTCATTCTGAACAGATTTCTGAAGTTGTTTTTATTAAGCACATTTAAACCGACAATTTTAACTTGCGTTTGTTACATCTTTTTCAAAAATTTTGTGACTGACAAGGCTTTAACTTTATACCCATGATCCTGATTGTATTACTCGTAGGTATAAGCGGTTGGATTTGATTGTTGCACTTGATAGCAGCTTGGCATTCCTTCATCATTATCAATTTTATTCTATCCAATAGGCAAACTTCAATAGATTCCTCTATATACACTCAGCAACAGCGCTACCCCCTCGAAAAACCACGAGCGGGCAGAAGTGATGTAGCTAGTCGCGGCATCATCAAAGTAGGGGTGTAGTAGTGCCAAGGGTGTAGTAGGGCCCTACACTGTAAAGCCCCAAAGCTATACTGTAAAGCCCCCCCCCCAATTGGCTACGCCTCTGTGTAGCATCCTGGTCACTAAGTGGTTGATAAACCCTTCGAACCCGTGAATCACCGATTGGCATGGAGTAGCATTTAAATCTCGTGACAGCGTGAGTTCAGTTGAGCTAGTTGTTGACGAGTGCTAAAAAGTCTATCCTGTGTACTAAAATAAAATTAAACTCACATTTTGATGCATAGAAAACTATACCAGACTCTCTAGTCGACTACTTACACCAACTGATCACAGATGTCCTCGTCCGTTGAGTTTCGCGGGGCAGTAGTTCTAGCCCCCATGGTGCGAGTTGGCACTCTGCCGATGCGCCTGCTAGCGCTTGACTATGGCGCCGATTTAGTCTACGTTGAGGAGATCATCGATCACCGTCTGTTGGGCTGCTCCAGACTGGTTAATAGACGGCTTGGCACTGTTGATTTTGTTCACAAAGACGGCAGTTTGGTGTTTCGCACTTGTCAGCGAGAGAGGCAGCGAGTGGTGCTGCAACTGGTGAGCTCCTTTGGCTTTTGGCTTGAGCTTGTTTTCTGCTTGTTGTTGGATGCCTCTGGTGATAACTTGAAAACTCAACATTCTTGATATTCTTCAATATCAGGACTCTGCACTCGTGATTCGTGGAAAAACTTGTCTGGAGGCCGATTTTCAAATGTTGATTCTTACTCTTCACAAATATAGATGGAGATCATTTTTTGCCAGTAGCTGTGTCACAATGAGTAGAATACTTCAGCCGACTTTTAGTTCGTGCGGCTCATTCTCGTTGCTCTACTAGTACTGTGCTGTAGTTTTACAGCAGCTATACTTTTACAGTAGTATAAGTATACTTTTATACCGCTTACTCATTTAGAATCAATGATAATCTTCTGGCAGCCTTGGAATTACCAGGTAACAATTAAGAAAAAGGATAAAATGACAACTAACAGCTGCAATTTGATTACTGCCTTCGCGCTGCAATAGAAAAATATAATTACTCATAAAACACTTTTTAGAATGCATCGCTCGTCCTGCACGAAATGAATAAATCGGCCTTAGAAAAATTTCCACGAATCTTGAGTGGAGCGTACTGCTGTACTGCTAGACGTGGTCCTTGCTAGAAAACTTGCAAGGAGTTGTTGTTATACAAGGATGTTTATTGTTTTTAATGTATCTTGTTTCTGGATAAGTCGGGTTTAACAAAGCAATTTATAAGCAAAAGAAACAAATACGAGCATAAAGCATTAAAGGGGAATGCTTTTCGATCCTCGCAGAAATTTAATTGCACGTCATGTTTTAAGTTGTAAAGTTCAGGTTTACAGCGCATCAAAGCCTAAAGATATTGCCTTTATCTTTAACTCCTACACTGGAGAAGTCATTCTGTTAATTTGTTTGAGTACGAGTAGTTACCTTTGTATAATTGAATTTTGGTGAAAGTTTTGCACTTTTGGGGAATATTAAGTGTTAAATTGGCAGTTTGGCACCTAAATTTCCATTTCCAAGTAGCGGAGGTACCGGACTTATCAAAAGTAACTTCCGTTACCAAAGTCTTTGCGCCGGAACTTTGCCTAACACTGCTTTTCACACACAGTTCTGCGCTTGTTAAAATGTGTTCTAATTATCTACTAAAGCAATCAGTTATAAAACGGTTCGTGGTACTCGACCCCAACCGAGTTAATCAGCAGCATCGAGTAATTGTAGGTCAGTGAGGCGCTCGGCTCCTGCACCAGCACGCTGTACAGAGGCCTATCGCTAATGTACAGCGTCTCCACTAGGCCGGTCATTCCGTTGTCTAGCGTTGACGATGGTAGCGACTTCAGAGCAAACGGGAATCGTTTAGCGAGCATGTCGCACCGGGTTTTCTGCTTGCGTTTAGCCATTTTCTCAACGTCATGGTAGAAATACGCGCTGTGACATCCGTCCGGGTCTCGGTACGTCAGCACTAAGAATTTGGCCGTGTCCTGCGTTTGGATTGGTTGGTCCAATTGGACGGTTGGTGAATGATGCGTTTGTGTTTAGAAAACAATGCCAACAATGTTAGCATTGGTGAGGTTTGCAATGGTGCAACTACTTCGGGTGTGTCATAAGTAATGTCACTGATGTGAAAACAGACGAACTTGCAATCGCAGATGAACAAAACTGTACCACTCAACAACATAGAGTCCCCCAATATCAATCACCCTCTGGCAGTGCTCATACAGCTTGTCCACCTCAGCCTACAGGTGTTTTTCCTCCAACTGCCGTAACCAGTGCAACGCGGCCTGTTTGACCTCTTCATGGTTTGCGAAACTCTTCTTGGAAAAGTCAGCCTTCAGCCATTTGAACAGGAATCTCTTGCAAAAGTTGAAGTCCGGGCTGTAGGGACTCTGTCAGAGCAGATTCACTCGCCATGCAGGCAGAAAATTCGAAAAAGCCTTACAGGTGTGCGGCCGTGCGGTGTCCATCTGCCACAGAACCTCGTCCAGGTGACATGGATTTGACCGGAGATTGCGCCAGAGGTCTCCAGTGTGCCGGATAAAGTCGATAAAATACTGGCCATCGACTTTGGTGTTCGGTGGAGTTGTGCAGATGGAGACTCGTTTGTTTGGCGTGAAGGCTACCAGCAGCATGGTCTTCTTGTCCAAGATGGACTTCCTGGTCACAGTCGCCCTGGAGTCCCCAGCTCCCAGCCAGCAGCGATTGTCTGCCTTGCTGCCCTTGCCATCCAGGTGAAGCCAGCTTTCATCCTCAGCAACCAGGCAGTTTAGGATGTCATTCAAGCCCCGCCTGCTGAACACCTTGCGGATCTGCTTGATGCAGGCGTCTTGTCGAGATTCATGGTGATTTTTTTTCGCTGCATAGACGATTTTTCATCGCGTTGCACTTGCTAAATCTGCTTGGCGTATTCTTGCGATAGCTTGGGCCATAAACAACCTATGCACGTCTCAAATGCACTGGTATTGCTTCACTACGCTCGTAAGTATCTCCTTTGCAGCTACGCTACCCACAAGTCCATGTGCCTACATATTTTAGACAGAAGCCTGCAGTAACATTACTTATGACACGCCCGAAGTACCAAAAACGGAATTAATTTCAGCTCAGAAAGCGGCAGGTAATTTGAAATTTGATGACAGGAACTGCCTCTTCTATAGTGTAAATATCTTTTCCGAAGATTGGCGATAGATTTCCGAAGGTCTGTCAGATGATTGAGAAATCCGTTTGGAATACAGGCACTTAAATATGTCTTTAAAGAGTTGTACTAGGCACTGATTCAGATTCGGAACTGGAGTGTGTTAACTCTGTACCATAGCGTGGCAAAAAATGGCTTGGTATTCCTTACAAGTTTTACTCTTTTACACTGAGTTTAATAAGTTGAAAGATGAAAGTGCTCAACGTACCCTGGGCGCTGGCAGCCAGCGGCCCATGAACGGCCTGTAGTGCAGCGGCAGTACGTGCTCTTTTTTGTATGCGAGTCCGTTATAATTCGGATCCATTTCGAGTATGTGCGTGCTGTTCTCGCCGTAGAAAAATAAATCGACAAAGGGCCAGCCGTAGTTGCGGAATAGCAGCTTAACAGTTGTGTCCGGTGACCACAGTTTCCAGTGATGAGCCCAGGTGTACAGACGGAGGTGCTTTGCTCTGGTTTGGAAGTAGGCAAGTTTTTGACTTTCTTTTTAGCTTAACTATCAATACTACAGAAAATTTGTCTTTTTTAGATCTTTTACCATCTAAATTAATTTGATTTCTGTGACTGGGGTCGATCATTTAAAATAAACTTTGGTCATCTAAAATAGTTTCGACTATTAAGAATGCTTTCTGTCGTTTAGAATGGCTTCATTCGTTTGAGATGGTTTTGGACATTTATAGGGTGATTTTGATTATTATCTGCGACACGTTCCTTCCAATTTTAGTTAGTTAATGTTAGTCTCACCTGGTTCTCAATAAGTAGACAAAGCGGTCCCGCTCAGCTATTGGCACCATAATGTCGATATCGTCGTCCCACGGCACCAGTCCGTGGTGCCTGTACGAGCCAATCAGTGTGGAGCCGTACATAAAGTACACAATGTTGTGCTCCCTGCAGAAATCATCAACTAGCCAAAATAGTTTTATCAGCATGTGCATCTGTGTATGATTGAAGCGCGGATCAAACAAGTCGCGACGTCGGCCCACTCTTGCATACAAGAGGCGAATGTATTCTGTGTCACTTATTATGTTATTTGTCAGTTCATGACCCTTGACGATGGATTTCCAGTCTGGCAGCGGGAATCCATCGTTATTTGGCGGCAATAATAAAAATGATTGCTGTTGATCCACGCGGTTGTTAACCGAGTCCCACAGCGACTGACGCGCTGCTTCGACGCGGCGATGCTTGGCGCGTTGATGTAGAAAGTAGCCACTAGCGCTTAGCCAGGAAGCTATGAGGCCAACAAGCAGCAGCAGCTTTCTACTTGTCAAACGTCTGTATAGCGCATGCATTAAGTGGCTTTACTTTCGAGTCCAGTTAGTTGTATTTATTCAAACTGCCGGTCTTGTGGGTAGCGACTAGGTCCTTTCTAGTCACGCTAGTTATACGACTTAAAATAAACAGAGCCCGTCTGAGTCCAGTTGCTGGAGTGTCCGATAAACCAAGCTGACTGCCTCGTGTCTTACTGCTGGAGTTTTTTGATGAAGCAAGCTGACCGCCCTGAGCCTGCTGCAAATTGTCGCCTTAGTAGCTGGTGCTTGTGAATTATAGAAGTTCTAGCGTATCACGGCCTACCTTTCAGAGAGTAGGATAATAAGGGTCACTTTTCCTGAAGAACAACTAAGTTTTATGCTTGCCAGCCTAAATCCTCCATACTATTGGGTTGAAAGTTGTGAATAAACTTAAAATCTCTTTTGTGCCTTTCGCTTTATAACTTATTATTTGTTAATCCTGCAAGCTTGAATGTGACAGAAGATAAGTTGGGTATGAGAGTCAGATTCGTCTACTTACCGTGTCTTAACCCGGCTTCAAATAAAAACTTTTTTTTCAGGGAACTGCTGATCCTGACAGGGCGGTTTCTGCGGCCAAGATTGTGTGAGTTTTTCTGCTTATTGACTTACTCAATACTGACACATTGCGTTATGCCAAGAAAAGCCACGTTGCAAGTTAATCCTCTTCTGTACGGAATGCTTTATTGGAGGTTATAGTAATATACAATTAATACCCATGCTTTAAGGCGTTAATGGAAAAACAGAGGATCTCACTTTAAAACAGAATCATTATACTGGGTGATTGGTAAAAATCGAGCGCTCGATATTCTCTGGGGGTCTTCCTCACAACCTAAGTTGTTTTTTTCGCTCAGTTGCCCCGACACGTCTGAGATGCAGTCTCTAATTGAAGAGCAGCGGCGTAAACTAGTTATGAAATATAAAATTGAGCACCTTGGGCTGAGCAACAATGCAATCGCAAAATATTTTGCTGAGCTTGGTGTCCTAAGATCAACCGTTTATGGAATTCTGGATCGCTACTCAGCAACTGGAGAAGATTCTGTGCTACGCAAGGAGGGATCAGGACGACCAGCCACCAAGGTCACTGCCACTTTGATGGAGAAGGAGAAGATGTCAAATGACGCCAGGATGGGTCTGTCCCATCGCGAAATTTCACGCAAACATGACATCAGCCAGCCGTACGTCAACGAGACTCTCAAGAAGCAGGGACTGAGTGCATACAAGAAAAAGTGCCATTTGTGTCGTTTGAGCAGAAAGAGCGCCAGCGTGTGAGGATTGACAGGCTCTACCGCGCTGTGCAGGCAGGAGATGACGGCGGACTAGACATTGTCATGGACAATAACTAATCGTACTTCTCTCTGTCATCCAATGTCATCTCTGGCAACAGGTTCTATTATGTAACAGCTCGTTGTGATGTGCCTGATGAGGTCAGGTGTTCACCCAGCAAGAAATTTGAGGCCAAAGTCTTGGTCTGGCTGGCCATCAGCAAGAAGGGCATGTCCAAGATCTTCTTCTGCCACGGCAGCTCAATGAACTACATAGGTGATCTACATAGGCGAGTGCATTCACAAGCACCTATTGCCATTCATTGAGAAGCAGCAACTACCTGTTCTGGCCTGACCTGGCGAGCTGTCACTATGCTCGTGACGTCGTTGACACATTTGAAGAGGGAGGTGTCAATTTTGTCAGCAAGGAGCTCAATCCTCCCAGTGTGCCACAGCTGTGACCAATTGAGAACTTCTGGGGGGTGTTGAAGCAAAAGGTTTGCCATCACAATTAGACGGCGGACAGTCTGGAACAGCTGGAAAATCGTATTCGCTACTGCCTCCGCTAGGTGGATCTGCACTTTGTACAGAAAATGATTACGAATGTCAAGTTCCGGATTCGCCGAGCTCGGGCTAATGGCTTCGGAGACGTTTGGTCGTGAACTAGACAATCCCTTATGTACTGAACTAAATCCAAGTTAAAAGACATGCGTTCAGTTTGTTAATTGTTTTGTCTTACTAAAACTAATAAAAATGTCCTGATTTATGTTCTCATTGATCGTTTGACCAGAAAGCGCTTTCAAATACTACATTTAAATATTAAGTACCAAGTTCTCAAAGCTTTACTAACCTCAATTTTAGGAGCCTAAACTTTTGGCTCTTATACTTAATGATTTTCAATATTAAGACTCACCTTAATGCCAAAATTAGGCCACTGAATTTGTTTATTTTCTGCCTTGATCTTTGACAGAGAAAGGGACGTGGCCTGCATAGACGTGAACATGGGCTGTCCCAAGGACTACTCTACCAAAGGCGGCATGGGCGCCGCCCTTATCACAGACGCACCGCGCGCTGTAGCTATTCTCAAAGCTCTAGTCGCTAATCTCAGCATTCCTGTTACCTGTAAGATTCGCGTCTTACCAAATGTGAGTTACTGGTAACTTGCTACTTAGTTTGTTTGATGTTTAATGCCGTGATGGGTTGCTATTCTATTCCCTCGGGTTTCTTCAGGGAAGTCTTCTTCATGGTTCAATGAGGGCTTTTTTCATGTTTTACTCAGGGAGGGCTTTCTTCATGTTTTACTCAGGGAGGCCTTTCTTCATGTTTTACTCAGGGAGGGCTTTCTTCATGTTTTACTCAGGGAGGGCTTTCTTCATGTTTTACTCAGGGAGGGCTTTCTTCATGTTTTACTCAGGGAGGGCTTTCTTCATGTTTTACTCAGGGAGGGCTTTCTTAATGGTTTTCTGAGGCTTCGGCCCCAACCTCAATAAGAATTTCTTTCGGAACGGCTTTTTAAAGTCGAATCTCAACTCTAGCATCACAAAAATCCCATGCAACAGCTGTCGGACACGGTCGCCCTGGCCCAGGCCCTCGAATCAACCGGCATCGCCTGTCTGGCCGTGCACGGCCGATTCAAACACGAGCGACCGCGCAATCCAAATCACAACGACTACATTGCCGCCGTGTGCCGCGCAGTCAGCCTGCCAGTTCTGGCTAACGGCGGCAGCGGAGACGCGGTCCGGCTGCCCCTGGATGTGGAATATTTCCGCAGGGTCACGGGTGCCTCCGGGGTCATGCTGGCCAGGGCGGCTATGCACAATCCATCGATATTTCGTCGGGAATTCGAAGATCGGTTGGAGTCTAGCGAGACTCTAGTAGTCAAGTATTTGAAATATGTGAGTGAGTTTGATTAGCTCTTGAAAATCGTTAATAGCATCAAAGCATTGAAGCCCTTCAAAGCACTACAGAATCCTTACTAAACCACTCTGGAGAATCCCATTGAAAGACGTCTCTAAACTCCTTTAGAAATCGCCCTTGAGCACCATTAGAAATCGCCTATGAGCAACATTAGAAATCGCCTCTGAGCACCATTAGAAATCGCCCTTGAGCACCATTAGAAATCGCCCTTGAGCACCATTAGAAATCGCCCTTGAGCACCATTAGAAATCGCCTCTGAGCACCATTAGAAATCGCCCTTGAGCACCATTAGAAATCGCCCTTGAGCACCATTAGAAATCGCCTATGAGCAACATTAGAAATCGCCTATGAGCAACATTAGAAATCGCCTCTGAGCACCATTAGAAATCGCCTTGAGCACCATTAGAAATCGCCTCTGAGCACCATTAGAAATCGCCTCTGAGCACCATTAGAAATCGCCCTTGAGCACCATTAGAAATCGCCTCTGAGCACCATTAGAAATCGCCTCTGAGCACCATTAGAAATCGCCTCTGAGCACCATTAGAAATCGCCCTCTGAGCACCATTAGAAATCGCCTCTGAGCACCATTAGAAATCGCCTCTGAGCACCATTAGAAATCGCCTCTGAGCACCATTAGAAATCGCCTCTGAGCACCATTAGAAATCGCCTCTGAGCACCATTAGAAATCGCCTCTGAGCACCATTAGAAATCGCCTCTGAGCACCATTAGAAATCGCCTCTGAGCACCATTAGAAATCGCCTCTGAGCACCATTAGAAATCGCCTCTGAGCACCATTAGAAATCGCCTCTGAGCACCATTAGAAATCGCCTCTGAGCACCATTAGAAATCGCCTCTGAGCACTATTAGAAATCGCCCTTGAGCACCATTAGAAATCGCCTCTGAGCACCATTAGAAATCGCCTCTGAGCACCATTAGAAATCGCCTCTGAGCACCATTAGAAATCGCCTCTGAGCACCATTAGAAATCGCCTCTGAGCACCATTAGAAATCGCCTCTGAGCACCATTAGAAATCGCCTCTGAGCACCATTAGAAATCGCCTCTGAGCACCATTAGAAATCGCCCTTGAGCACCATTAGAAATCGCCCTTGAGCACCATTAGAAATCGCCTCTGAGCACCATTAGAAATCGCCTCTGAGCACCATTAGAAATCGCCCTTGAGCACCATTATAAATCGCCTCTGAGCACCATTAGAAATCGCCCTTGAGCACCATTAGAAATCGCCTCTGAGCACCATTAGAAATCGCCTCTGAGCACCATTAGAAATCGCCTCTGAGCACCATTAGAAATCGCCTCTGAGCACCATTAGAAATCGCCTCTGAGCACCATTAGAAATCGCCGTAAAACCAGTCACCAAATTGTCAGTTAACGACCTGAATAATTGTTATGAATTTCTCGAATTCGAGAGTGTACATGTCCAAAGGTGCTTCCTTCTCCCATCCCACAGGCGATAACCTACGACAATCCGTTTCCGCAGTCCAAGTACTGCATACAGCAGCTGTTGCACGATCGCACCGAATCGGAGGTCTACAGGTCCACTTTGGCTGCGCAGACCTGGTCTGATCTCTGGTAGGGACCGGGGCAGAATTTATAATGAGACTTTTATTACGGCATTCCATTCGGGTTTGGATTCCAGCTCGGGAATTGTAGCGTTTTAGGTCGAAGGCGGTGATGATTCAGGCGCGCACATTCAGTGGGTAATGAATGATTCAGGCGCGCACATTCAGTGGGTAATGAATGATTCAGGCACGCACATTCAGTGTGTAATGAATGATTCAGGCACGCACCTTCAGTGGGTAATGAATGATTCAGGCACGCACATTCAGTTGGTAATGAATGATTCAGGCACGCACATTCAGTTGGTAATGAATGATTCAGGCACGCACATTCAGTTGGTAATGAATGATTCAGGCACGCACATTCAGTTGGTAATGAATGATTCAGGCACGCACATTCAGTTGGTAATGAATGATTCAGGCACGCACATTCAGTGGGTAATGAATGATTCAGGCACGCACATTCAGTTGGTAATGAATGATTCAGGCGCGCACATTCAGTGGGTAATGAATGATTCAGGCGCGCACATTCAGTGGGTAATGAATGATTCAGGCGCGCACATTCAGCGGGTGATAATTCGCACCTTAACCATCGCGGTTAAAATCTGTTTCTCTCACCTGACCAGCACGCTCTGGAACCTCAGCGCCTGGTACGGAGAGCACCTAGCCAAGATGCAGCATCTTGAAGCGGAAGAAGAAGATGCCTCGCAGGAGCAGCAACAGCAGCCGCAATCCGAGCAGCACGCGGGCGTCAAACGAAAGGCAGAAACTGCGGCTGAGACGGCTTTAGCAGCTTCTGGTCCGCTGACCAAGCGGCGTCTGACGGTTGACAGCGACACTGGCGAGGTCCTGGCCTCGTTCCGATATCTTAGGTAAGCCGATGGGATGTCAGGTATTAATTAGTTGTGATTTTAGTTGCCACATTGTCAGACTGGGATTCGAATTGGAAAAATGTCAGACGTCTGAGAGCTTCAAATGTGACATTGTCATCAGGTGTCAGAGTGTCATTCGAATATTGGAGTTTGCGGCTGTCTAAGAAAGATGGTAGATCTTTCGGAAAGACTTCAAATTTTAAGTATCTTGCTTTGCCTTTATGTAATGTTTTTAATGTATTGTTTTTACGGTCTCTAAAATAAATCCACCACCTGAAACCCGATTGACAAGGCGTCTGTACCGCCCGGACACCAGCCCGAAGATGTTGCTACACACGCACTGCCAGTGGCGCGATCTACCAGCTCCCGAGTACAAAACTGACTACATAGACAGGCTCTACTACTCGCAAGTAACAGTGGAAGGAAAAGTTTACAGAAATTTGCTCGGGTAAGTGTTTTTCTTCATAAATCCTTCTCACGCCACAAATACTAACTGGATATGTCATTAGATATTGAAAGAAAGCTTAAAAGAAAAGGTGTGGCGCCCCAGCTCCCAGCCAGGCCAATAAACAGTTTGGCTTTCCTCTTGCCCGCTTGTGTCTGACTTTGACCTCTCTGCTTACTGCTCTCTCATTGGCTGAGCTAGATTGAGAGCCTGATTCCAAAGGCTGAGTTTTGTATGTCTTGCATTAACTTGTGTACATCGAGTTGAATGCTTGTTCATTCTTAGCTCCTTTTGTTTCTGAAGTCTCAAATCCCAAAATAAAGGAAAAGAAATGTTAGCTGCCGGATTAATTTAAGTGACAATGCGCAGAAAAAAAACTACTGAAAATGAGCTATCTAACCAGCTTATACCAAAACTTGGACGGATAGTTATACGTTCACACGTGGCATGCTTACCATGCGGGGCATGAAAAGCTCTGTAAAACCTAGGCTTGTCTCACCCATAAGCTTTATCCCATAGAATCATAGATGTTATCAGTGGCCAAGACTTTTAGTCAAGGATAGCTCTGCTAATATAATTTAAAATGCGTCATATACTACTCATATCTTCCTGCTCAGGGACCAATCGAAACGGTACGCAGAGCAGGGCGCCGCCTGCATCTGTCTGGTGCATCTGGGCCTGTCTGACGGCCGAAAGGACGAGGAACAGGCGAAGCCAGAGCAGCAGCAGCAATCGAAGCAAAAGCAACAACAGCCGGTAGAGAAACAATCTGAAGTTGCAAATGGAAAGCAATCTGAAGAAATTGTTAGCTGATGACTGGCATTGACTCTTCTGTTAGAGGCGTCGCCATAGGGGCAGGGACAAAGAAAAAATTCAAAGTGTAATAAGAGTCTATTTTCGTTTATTTGGTCATGGATAGAGCCATGGACAACTGAAGTAGAAGTAGAACTACACCATAGATCCTATATTCCCTAGATATGAGCCACTCAGCTATTGAGGCTTTGGGAAGAGCGATTACACTTTTATTTTGTTAGTGAAAACGCCGACTACGATTAGAAGCAAAACTTTTCAGTAGTTTTTAGTCGAATAAGAGAACTCATACATCTTTGGGACTCGCTTGACAACGGCGCAACGCTTAATGTGGCTGTTGTCTCACTTGTCTCTTTCATAAACTAAAAAAATACCAACGATGCGCGTCCACACTACTGGAAAGTTTTTGATAGACATGACTCCCTCCCCTTTTTGGCGATGCCCCTGCTATTTGGTGTTACTTATTGATTGCGTAATAGCTGGTTATATTTGGTTTTAAATATATTAACTTATTTATCGGCCCACTGAGATCCGTTCTGCATTTTACGAGCTGTTATCTATCTACAGTGTAGTACGGGAAAAAAAATAGAAAAACATGTTTTGTTATTTAACTTTTATTTGTTTTCATACGCCTGGATTTAAAAACAGGTTGCTCGCTTGCGCCAAGAATGCGTACGTACATGCCGTGGCTTCGTGTACATGTACCTACATACCTGCGTCGCTTGCGCCAAGGCAATGCAAGTACGTACAGGGTGCTTGCAGAGATCAGGATACTTATTGATTCCGTGCACTAGTCTGCACTTTGAGTGACAACTACATTCTCGACTCCTGAGCAACGCGCCCGAACTCAAGCCAGAGGCTATGGATGAATCCTGTACTCGTAATATGTACGGAATCATCAAACCATAAATCCGAGGGGCCCAACTGAATGTACACCGCCGCAGTAATAAGTTTAACTTTGATAGCAAGTCTATATACGCCAGTGTGACGCTATCTGTTTCTGGGAAAGATAGCAGTTTTGAGCGGCTGAACAGCATCGCAAATTGCAGTCGTGGTCCAATCTGAGTGGCCCGTGTTGTGCCAACTATGAGACTAAGTAATTTTGGCAGGTCAAAAAGCAAGCCGAGTTTGTTTTAGTCTACAAGCTAAAGAGGCAACTCTGCGCCAACAAACGATCCACATACTCGTATATATGCCGAGGTTAGATAGGTGCTTGAACACAAAACCCTTCCTTGGCTAACCCGATGCAGCACTGGGACAGCGCGACCTGGCTGTCGCATCTGTTGCCAACGCAGCCTTCGGAACGGCGGCGCTGGCCAGTTGACGAAAATGAGCAACAGCTGATGTCGGCGTTCACCGAGCCATCCACCGCTTCGCCAGGTGGTCGGTCCAGCGAACTGTCGGGCGTCTTGTTCAACGCGCTGATCATTGTGAGCATTTTGCTGGTGATCGGCTTGCTATTCTTCTGCTTGTGCAGCTGTTGCAAGGTGATGGACTGTAGGCTCTGCTGCTGTCCCGATGCTGATGGCGACTTCGACGAAGAGTCCGGCGTTGAAACTCGCGACAACAACGGGCGGCGCCGGCGTAGACACGGGCGCTCCAGACGACATCAGGTGGCACCAGCGCGGCGGGCGACGCCGTCTTGGCTGACTGCCGGAGTTGTCGGATACCGCTATCCGACTCCGCCGCCCAGCTACTTTGAGAGCGTCGATCACCTCGGCATGCCGCCGACGCCGCCGCCTGGCTACTTGTCAGCGAGGCAGCAGCAGCAGTCGACAGCGGCGGATCCAGCGGCTCCTGAGGTGTCTACTGTCACTGCATCCGGGCGACCGCTACCAGCTATCGTGGTCAACGCCTCCGACTGCACCGGGGAGGACGCCGACAAGCCCGTCGAAGCGCTGGCTAGGCTGGAGGTTCACCGATCGTGCCCGAACATCCGGTTAGTGGCGCCAGCTCCTGCGCGCGCCGCACCTGAGACGAGCGCGCCCGATAGTTAAGCAACTCAATTTTCAACTCCATTTAACTCCATTTTGCCTTTGTGTGCTAAGTCTCATGCTAATTCATATAAGATTGATAAATTGACTCTCCACTCTCCAGGAGTCGGGCCTTGCACAGTAGACGGAGGTTTTTTATCGTAACTGACGGACTGCGTTATACTTGAGTATTTTAAATAGTTTGTACATACGTAAAGTGTACATTCCGTATTTCAGATGCAAAAATGGGCTAGATGTACAAATCAGCCTTAAAGTACATCAATTACTTTCGGTTCCTCTCGCTTATCTTTTCAACTGCTATCAAATATACAGATTGACTTATTTTCTGTTACAACTATTTACCTTATTGTTTATACTCTTTGAATTTTACTGCGTTGTACGTGCTCTTGTCGAACTATTCTTTAGATTTAGAATAAAGGACATTTTGAGAGGCATAAAAAAATACGCACATACTATAACCGCTACTAAAGAAATTACTGACACATTATTAGCCATTAAAATTGCCTTGATAGCCATGCATACGCGGGGATTGGATTGAAGTACACATAAGCCTTGTGTTATCAACACAACAGCATGCCGTAGCCGTGTAGGCATTGAATAGGGGGTTCATGCAAAGGACAAACCAGCAAGCAGCTTTGCTTTGTGCTGTGCTTGGGTGTGGGCAATACGCGATGTGTGTTCATACCTAGCTCTCCCCCTACTTTCCACAGGGCACGGGTAGGCTGCAAGCAAAGCTAGCATATAGAAGGACTGAAGGTTTTTACCCCAGACAGAATGTACATCAAGCTCTCTAGGGCTTATCGATCGCGCAGCAGAGTGTCAGCTAAAGCCCCGCCGGCTCAGACCAGACTAGATGGCCCCACCCCGTGCTACGTACATTTGTTCGTCCTTGTACACTCAAGTGGAAGAGAGATAGAGAGGAGCGGGTAAGAGAAAAACGGCTAGAAAAGTGAATAGCCATATAATAGTGAAGCAAAGGCACTACTAAAAAACTCCACTGCCAACCTCAATTGAAACGAGACGTCGTACTAAAGACAGCTTTGCCTAGAAATCCCTTTATTCTCTCTACTCTACTAATCAAAACACTAGCGAAATGGCCCTGCGAAGCATCACAGCCAGGCAGATCTTCGACTCGCGCGGCAATCCAACCGTTGAAGTTGATGTTTGCACCGACAAAGGTCTGTTCCGCGCCGCCGTCCCGTCTGGCGCCTCGACTGGTATCTACGAGGCTGTTGAACTGCGCGACAAGGGCACAACCTACCACGGCAAGGGTGTCCTCAAGGCCGTCAGCAATGTCAAAGAGATTATTGCTCCGGCTCTGCTGGCCAAGAAGTTCACCTGCACCCAGCAGGAGGAAATTGACAAGTTCATGATGGAACTGGACGGTACCAAGAATAAGGGCAAACTGGGCGCCAACGCCATCCTGGGCGTTTCGCTGGCCGTTGCTAAGGCTGGCGCCGCCGAGAAGACGATCCCGCTGTACCTGCACTTTGCCCAGCTGGCTGGCAACACCGAGATCTGCCTGCCAGTACCGGCATTCAATGTGCTTAACGGCGGCTCGCATGCCGGCAACAAGCTGGCGATGCAGGAGTTCATGATCCTGCCGACCGGGGCCACCAGCTTCACCGAAGCTATGCAGATGGGCTCGGAGGTCTATCATCATCTGAAGGCCGTCATCAAGTCCAAGTATGGCCAGGACGCCTGCAACGTCGGAGACGAGGGTGGCTTTGCGCCGAATATCCAGGTGCGTTCTTACTAAAATTTTGTTAAAATCATCAAATAAAAGTATAAAACATTCTTTTCGTTTTTATGAATCTATTTTTAGAGGTCATACAAGTTTGCAAGGTGCTTAAATGTATTGACGTTTAAATTTTAGTGCAAATTTTAACAGAATATTTACGAATAAAAGGACAAGAAGCACTATGCATTATGTACTTTTACCAATTGTTTTTGCACTTTAAATTTCAAAATGATTGCGTTAATATATTTACAGGACAACTTCGAAGGCCTCGAGCTTGTGAAGTTGGCCATCGACAAGGCTGGCTACACCGGCCGAATCGAGATTGGCATGGACGTCGCCGCCTCCGAGTTCTGCAAGGACGGCAAGTACGATCTGGACTTCAAGAATCCCAACAGCGACAAGTCCGCCTGGCTGAGCTCCGACCAGCTCGCCGACGTCTACAAGTCAATGATGGCCAAGTACCCCATTGTCAGCATCGAGGATCCCTTCGATCAGGACGACTGGGCCGCCTACACCAAGTTCACCGGCGGCGTCAGCATCCAGATTGTTGGCGACGACCTGCTTGTCACCAATCCCGAGCGCGTGCAGACCGGCATCGACAAGAAGGCCTGCAACGCCCTGCTGTTGAAGGTCAACCAGATCGGCTCGGTCACCGAGGCCATCCAGGCCTGCAAGATGTCACAGGCCGCCGGCTGGGGCGTCATGGTGTCCCACCGGAGCGGCGAGACTGAGGACACGACCATCGCTGATCTGGTTGTTGGCCTGTGCACCGGCCAGATCAAGACTGGCGCCCCGTGCCGCAGCGAGCGCCTGGCCAAGTACAACCAGCTGCTGCGCATCGAGGAGGAGCTGGGCGCCAAGGCCACGTACGCTGGCAAGAAGTTTCGCAACCCCAAGGCTTGAGAGGTGAACACCTTGGCTGTATGATGATTTGACAGCCAGATCGGAACTCAGTTAATTTAGCTATAATAGCCTGTTATTAGCGTCGAACTAACTCTAGCGATTTCAATGTTGTGCTTAACTCTGTCAGCTGTCTATTGCTCGATTTTCTAATTGATTCAAATCCATCTTTAGCGCCATTTTTCATACGCCTAAGAAGCACTTCTAAACCAGCTTGAATAGCTTACACAAATCTTAGTTGTGTTTTTTTTCTGTTATAAATCATTATAGCAGCTTTCTATCCCCCGCCAAACCCCCCGGTGTAACCTTTGACAGCAAACAGAACGCTTAGTTTATTAGCGATTAGAAATAGTATTTAATATTTTATTTCACGTCGCTCAACTTCCTCCGGTTTCTTTATAGTAGACCAAGTAGTTATTATTGTTATCTATATTTTTTCTATTAAGATAGTCGATACTTTGAACCCCGGATATTAAATAACATCTAGAAGCACCTCTTCCTGTCCCTTTTGTTCGAATTCGTCCATTCGTCATTATTAATGCGCAACTAACTAGACTTTCTTTCAGTCCCTTTTCGTTTAAAATATAAGAAATAAATACAATACTACAGTCTTGAATTTAGCCATATCGTGTTAAACTGTGTCGTCCTTAACCAAAAATTATTTGCTTCTTCGTTTCATTTCTGCACATCTAAGGGCAGCTATAATCAGTACATGGTTGAAGTATAGAATCGATTGCACCTTTGAAAAAATCGTACAAGCAGGTAAACTGTAAAAATCAAAGACTGAGTAGGCCTAGGAAAAAATATAATAATTCAGACTTCATAAAAATTTGAAACAAAAAATTGAACACGTCGATGATTGATAAATCAAAATCAGTAAAAAAATTGTTAATCCAAGAAAATTTGGTAATACGATCGTACTTTGAATAAATAAAACTGATAAACATTTGGATTATAGAAAGCATGGATTTGAATCAGCGGTGATAAACACGGATAGCAACTGACTGATTGCACGCATTGATTCAGGATCTGTATTCGTGTTGGAAGGACGAGGTTGCTATCCCCTCGCTATCTGTTCATTTAGGACTCGAAACATTAATAATATATATGGACCTTGATCTTTTGATAGGGTTGGAAGATTGGGAGTATAGAAGGACGCTAGCTATACACTAGATTTTCTTAGAAATGATCCGGAGAGGCCGGTCAAGGAACGTACGAGCCCTATATTTTTTGTCGTTTGGTGCCATGCATGGTCCAGCTGGTCAAGGACCACTGATATAATAGTAAAATGAAGTGACACCTAGAAAATTATCGACATTCTATTTAAACTCAAATTGAACACCAAATTGAACTCCTATTTCTATAAAAAATCTCAGCTTTATAAATACATCTTGGAGTTCAATAAGGTGAGATACTGATATGATTTTGTCCATAATTTTTTTAGGTTTCGTCCGTCTCATTACTTTACCACTGGTCCTTGAGCGTGGGTTTCTAGAGACACTCCGAGGTGTCAAGGAGAAATCTGCGCAAATTCCAGGTCCATTAATCTTTTAAATTAATATAATTTAAAAGAAGATTCGGCTCACTGAGCCGCCCGAATTGGCGGCAGTGAGACGCTCCCAGCAACCGCATCGACCTCGCTGGTGCGGTCGACATCAGGAGGAGCAGTCTGCTGCAGCTCCTGCAGTTGCTGGCGCAGCTGCGAAATGGCAGTCCGCTGCGACTCCACCAGCCGTTGGAACTCCTCGCCTTTGAGCTCCTCAAGAGGATCCCGACGCGAAGCGGACTTCACCATGGCAACCAGTTGTTTGGCCTCGCTGTTGTCCTTCCGATGCAGGCCGATGGCTACCTGAAGGGTGCGCGTCTCGGACCGGCTCTTGGCCAGCTCCTGGGTCAGCTCGCGCACCTGCTGCAGCAGGCCCGTGTTCTCCTGTAGGTGGGTTTGAAATTGCTTTTTTGAGCATGCCTTTGCATGATGTAAATCCATGTATGAATATTTTCAGTCATGTTAGTATAAAAATTCGTTTATACGCTCATCATAGATCATAGATTATCAGGGCCATATGGTTTTACCATAGACAGCCTATGTGTTATCAGGGCTATATGGTTTTACCATAGACGGCCTATGTGTTATCAGGGCCATATGGTTTTACCATAGACGGCCTATGTGTTATCAGGGCTATATGGTTTTACCATAGACAATCAATGTGTTATTGGGGCTACATGTATATGGTTCTACCATAGACGATTTTTGTTATCTGTGCATGCTATCCAAGGAATTCTAAATCTAGCATCTAGCAGATTTAGAATTCCTTGTGCTATCTATTCCTATATGGCTACTGCAAAATTGAGTCGAAATAAGTTTTTTCTCACTTAAAGAACTCCACTTACCTGCATAATCCTAAAATACTGCTTATTAAGTAGTTGGCTCTGCTCCTTTAACTTCCGTTTTAGAGCGGCAACGGTTGATTCTTGGTGTCGACGCTGCCTGGCGAATTCCGTCTCAACCTCGTTAGCCATGTGCATTTCTGGCGCCTGCAGTAACGAGACAGGGGTTGGTAAATCTGGGTATAGTGTGCAAAACAGCAGGTCAAACAAGTGCAATGAATCCTAAGCAAATCTCCGGGCGCATTTCAAATTACAAAACCGACACTCTGAGCAGTCGAGGGCCGCGTGGCGCAATGGATAACGCGTCTGACTACGGATCAGAAGATTCCAGGTTCGAGTCCTGGCGTGGTCGCCTCTTCTATCTTTTTTTCTAATTCGAATCTAAATTTAGTTTATTAGAATCTATATTTGCTTTATCCGAATCTAGTCGAAGCTGAGTTCAATTTCTGTAATTTTAATATAGTTAAATTGCAAATGTAAGATCCATATTTGTGTATATTAGTGGTTGTAGCCTAGTGGTTGGAGCGTCGAACTCACGACTGGAAGGTCGGGGGTTCGATTCCCGATCCTACTCTGAACAATTTGTGTGCTTGAGCAAGACACTCAACTCTGCATTGCTTCAGTTCACCCAGCTGTAAACTGGGTGCCAGCAATAGCTGGGGTAATTGAGGCTGTGTGGCGACCCCCCAGTCCTTGGACTGAACAGGCGTACGCAGCCTTCAGATGCGCCGCGCAAATAGCTGCGGCTGAGCTGTCGTTTGCACATCTGGCCATTAGGGCAGGTGTAATCAATTATTATTACCATTATTACTACTAATATTACTATTAATTAGCACAGTTAAATTGTACATATACTGTAAAATCGATATTAGACTAAAAAGGTTTTGAAAATCGGCCAACATGCTGAGCCTTGCCGTCTCATCAATTTCTCTTAAAATTATTACTGTGTTAAGCCCTGGAGCCTTCGAAAAGCTGGCTCTGTGGCCCAACGTCAATGAAGGACATAGAATACTAAATGAACATATTGTTTGCCCCTCTAATACGCTGAAAGCAGTTGCAGCTTGGCTTCTACCTTGGCAACAAATTTCGAACAGCATTCTGTGTATAATCAATTCTTCCTACACGAAACTTGCAAAGCTATGGCAAAAAGTTTTGGAGCTTGTGAAATTTCAAATTTCGAAATTTCGAGGCAGCCTCACCATCGCGGCGGTGTCCACGTGCCGCCTGTGCATGGCGATGACGCAGTCGCGCAGCCGTTTCGGATCCTGCGAGAATCCCGCGCAGGAGTGCAGGTCGGCGGTCAGCCTGGCCAGCGCCGTCTCCGTCCGGCGTCGACGGGCGGCTTCAGCGGCGGCCGCCTTCTCCGCCGAGGCCACCCGGTCGGCGAGGTCGTCGGCGGCCAGTCGGAGGCGAGCCTGTGTTTGATTGGGCGAGGTCGAGCGTTGGGATCGCGTTTTATTGCCTCCTAGCCAATTCACCAGGAGGGTAAATTGGGGCCTTTCAATAATGTCAGCTAGTCTCACGTCAGCGGAAAGCTATGGAAATTGTCAGCAGCTCTGTCAGATGGTGTCAATGGTGTCAGCTATGTCAGAAATGGTGTCAGCTATGTCAGAAATGGTGTCAGCTATGTCAGAAATGGTGTCAGCTATGTCAGAAATGGTGTCAGCTATGTCAGAAAGGGTGTCAGCTATGTCAGAAATGGTGTCAGCTATGTCAGAAATGCGATGTCAGCTATGAATCAGAAATGGTGTGTATGTCAGAAATGGTGTCATTGCTCTGTCAGAAATGGTGTCAGCTAGTCTCAGCTCTGTCAGAAATGGTGTCAGCTATGTCAGAAATGGTGTCAGCTATGTCAGAAATGGTGTCAGCTATGTCAGAAATGGTGTCAGCTATGTCAGAAATGTCAGCTATGTCAGCTATGTCAGAAATGGTGTCAGCTATGTCAGAAATGGTGTCAGCTATGTCAGAAATGGTGTCAGCTCTGTCAGAAATGGTGTCAGCTATGTCAGAAATGGTGTCAGCTATGTCAGAAATGGTGTCAGCTATGTCAGAAATGGTGTCAGCTATGTCAGAAATGGTGTCAGCTATGTCAGAAATGGTGTCAGCTCTGTCAGAAATGGTGTCAGCTATGTCAGAAATGGTGTCATGTCAGAAATGGTGTCAGCTCTGTCAGAAATGGTGTCAGCTATGTCAGAAATGGTGTCAGCTATGTCAGAAATGGTGTCAGCTATGTCAGAAAGGGTGTCAGCTATGTCAGAAATGGTGTCAGCTATGTCAGAAATGTGTCAGCTATGTCAGAAATGGTGTCAGCTATGTCAGAAATGGTGTCAGCTATGTCGAAAAGGGTACGTCAGCTATGCCAAAAATAGTGTCAGCTATGTCGGAAAGGGTGTCAGCTATGCTAGAAATGGTGTCAGCTATGTCAGAAATGATGTCAGCTATGTCAGAAATGGTGTCAGCTATGTCGGAAAGGGTGTCAGCTATGCCAGAAAGGGTGTCAGCTACGTCGGAAAGGGTGTCAGCTCTGTCAGAAATGGTGTCAGCTATGTCAGAAATGATGTCAGCTATGTCGGAAAGGGTGTCAGCTATGCTAGAAATGGTGTCAGCTATGTCAGAAATGATGTCAGCTATGTCAGAAATTGTGTCAGCTATGTCAGAAATGATGTCAGCTATGTCAGAAATGGTGTCAGCTATGTCAGAAATGATGTCAGCTATGTCAGAAATGGTGTCAGCTATGTCGGAAAGGGTGTCAGCTATGCCAGAAAGGGTGTCAGCTATGCCAGAAAGGGTGTCAGCTGAGCATGAAAATGTATTAACTACGCCAAAAGGGCTGTCAGTTTTGTTAAAATTTGTGTCAGTTATGGTGTCAGCATTGCTAGAGTAGGGTCGGTCAGATGTGATAGAAGGGTTCCTTTTACCTTCTCAGCGTCCAGGCGTCGCAGCTCAGCCACGGTGTCCTCCGCTTGAGCGCGCAGCGTCCGAACGTCGCGCTCCCGGGGCTCCAGTTTGGCGCGCGTCTCGCTCAGCTGGCGCTCCAGCACGAAGTTGCCGCTCTCCAGTTTACGCGCAGTCTTGGCCGCCTGCTCGGCCTGGTGCTCCAGCTCGGCGATGGTGGCGCCACGCTCGGCGACCTCCTCACGAAGGCCGGCCGCCTCGGCGCGGGCAGCCTCGACAACGCCGCGCAGTCGTTCGAGATCGGCGCGCACGCTGGACAGCTCGGTTGAGCGCTGCTCGGCCAGCCGGTCGGCCATCTTGCTGCGGCTGCGCGCTTCGGCCAGATCGTTTCGAGCCTGCGGGCGGTTTATCAAAACAAGTAGTTGAGCCTGTCAGAGTTTGCCTACTGATCAGTAGCCAGTATAGTGTGTGGCCTGCAATGGAGGAAAGCATTGGCCAGCTGATCAAGTCTAGCGGACAGAAACCGGTCTAGACAGTGTCAACCCAAGGTTCGAATCCGCTTTCACCTAGCTGATGACGTCAACTTCTTTGATCGCGGCCTTCTTAAAATATAAAATACAAAAAATAACAGAGTAACATTCTGTGCATGCAAAATTAGAAGAAAGGTAATCGTCACTGCCCCAGATCGAACGCAATCATTAATTGTGATGAAAAATTGGTTTCTTCCTATCTCAGTAGTCTATTTTTTCCGGGAAATCGGCCTCCAAAAAATCAAAATCTTCGTCAGCTGTTATACTACATTGGTCCTTGCTCTGTTTAACTACTGGTATCTTTGAAAGAAATTTGCTTCATGTTCTTTTTTTGCTACTCTTCAGTAGACGATCTTTTATAAGCAGGAATCTGACCAACCAACCTTTGCTACAGAGCTTCTCTCCAGCTGGAGTCGCTGCTCAAACGCGGTTTTATTAGCCAAAAGTTCAGCGTCCGCGTCCTCCTCGGTGAGTCGGATCGTCTCCGCTGATTTGGCGGCCTCTTCAGCCCGGCGGGTTTCAGCCAGTTCCACGCGCCAGCGCAGCTCGGCCAGCTGGGCCGAGTGGTCTTTGGCTAGGCGGTCCATGGCCGCGTGAGCTGCCGCGGCCTCTTCGGCCAGGCGGGTCTCGTACTCCGACTGCATGCGCTGGGCGCTGGCGTTGGCCGCCTGCGGCAGAGATGCATTAGAGTGCATGTAGGTTTAGTGGCATTTTTAACGGTTTTCTTTTATCTTGTAATAGCGCAAAGTTCAGTCAACTGCAAATGATGGTTAATTATTTCAAGAAATGTAAATTCCTTCCCAAGAATCAGAACCGGAAGTGATTTCCAATCCAGAATCAGAACCGGAAGTGATTTTCAATCCAGAATCAGAACCGGAAGTGATTTTCAATCCAGAATCAGAACCGGAAGTGATTTCCAATCCAGAATCAGAACCGGAAGCGATTTTCAATCCAGAATCAGAACCGGAAGTGATTTTCAATCCAGAGTCAGAACCGGAAGTGATTTTCAATCCAGAATCAGAACCGGAAGTGATTTTCAATCCAGAATCAGAACCGGAAGTGATTTTCAATCCAGAGTCAGAACCGGAAGTGACGCCAAATCACCTGCAGCTTTTCGTACTCCCGCATCAGCCGCGCCTCGGCAACTTCTCCAGCTTCGATGAGGCTTCTTTCAGCCTCGCGCGCGCCTCCTCCAGCTGAGCCATCAGCGCGGCCTCCACGCGCTCCCGATCGGTGCGCAGCGCGGCCTGCTTCACCGAGGCTTCGCCCTCGCGTCTCTCCATCTCCGCCTGCAGGTTGCGCAGCTCCTCGCTGTGCGCAGCTCGCTGTAGCCGCAACTCGTGCGCAGCCGATATGCGAATCTCCTCGGCCCGAGCTCGGAGCTCCTCGGCTCGAGAGCGCAACTCGTCCAGCTCTGGCTGCGGCACCAGCAGCTCGTCCGACCAGGCCGGCCGGTCGCGATGCGATCGAAGCGGCGTTGTTGGTCGCCAAATCAGCAGGCTGGCGTCTTCGCCGACTGTGGCCAGAATGTCTTCTCCGGGAGTCAGGCGGATTCGAACTGCGGACGACAAGGTGATAGGGAGTAGGAGGATGCTGGCACTTATGAAGCGCTTTACAAGCTCGAAACTTTTGTTGTCTCGAAACTGAGTGTCGTCAAGACTTCTTAATCTCTCGCTGCCATGAGGTCGACTCGCTTGAGATTTTTTGAGTTTGAAAATTTGCATCGTCAAAAACTAAAAAAGCTATTGATGTTTTCAACAACAGCAGCAGGAGCCTGCTCAACTCATGCGGTTACCTGCCGATTCGGCATGCCCGGGCCACTCCAGCCAGCGGGAAGCCCCCGCAGAGGTGGCGCCCAGCGGCAGCGGCAGCGAGCACATTCGCCCAGTCGAGGTGACGGCGAACAGGGCCCGTCCACCCGCCGACGCTGCCAGCGACGTGAAAACGGCGCCCGATTCGTCTTTAGCGTCGACGGCCGAGCGTCGGACAATGTCGCCGCCTGGGTTGATCTCGCGCAGACCGGCCGTGGCAGCGTCCGTGCCGGCGGCGAAGACGTTGCTGCTGCTGCCCCCGCCGCCGCCGCCGTGGCCGTGGCCGTCGGCAGTCTCCGCGGCAAGCGCCAGGCCGGTGAAGGCGCAGGTCTTGGTCACGTGCTCCCAGACGCGGCCGCCGGTCGGGTCGGCCAGGTTCCACTCGTAGACGGCGCCCTCCTGGCCACCGGTGACCAGGCCAATGTCGCCTTGGCGCCAGGCGAGGCAGCGAACCCGGCCGCTGTGGCCCTTTAGGTTCGCCACGCACTGGTAGGTGAGGGTGTTGAACACCTGCACAGTGTTCCCGTGCGCTGCCGCCAGCAGGTGTCCGCCGTTACTGAAAGCGCACTGCAATAATGGGTGACGGGTGGGGCCGCTGTGATGGGAGGAGATGATGGGGGAGATCATGGGGGAGATCATGGGGGAGATGATGGGAGGAGATGGAGAGGAGATGATAGGGAGATGATGGTAATGATGGGGGAGATGATGGCAGATGATGGAGATGATGGTAGAGATGATGAGAGAAGATGATGGGAGGAGATGATATGGAGATGATGGGAAATAATGGGGAGATGATGGGAGATGATGGGAGATGATAGGGAGATGATGAGGAGATGATGGGGGAGATGATGATGAGAGATGATGAGAGGAGATGATGGGGGAGATAATGAAAGGAGATGGTGGGGGAGATGATGAGAGGAGATGATGGGGGAGATGATGAGAGGAGATGATGGGGGAGATGATAAGAGGAGATGGTGGGGGAGATGATGAGAGGAGATGATGGGGGAGATGATGGGAGATGATGGGAGATGATTGGGGAGATGATTGGGGAGATGATGGGAGATGATGGGGGAGATAATGGGGGAGATGACGGGGGAGATGATGGGAGATGATTGGGGAGATGATGGGGGGAGATGATGGGAGGAGATGGAGGGAGGAGATGATAGGGGAGATTATGGGGGAGATGATGGAGATGATGGAGGAGATGATGGGGGAGATGATGGAGATGATGGGGGAGATGATGGTAGGATATGATGGGAGAAGAAGGGGGAGTGTGGCAGGGAGGTGCTATATGTCACAACAAATATTATTGAAAAGACAAAATTCCACAGCCGACCTCTTTGCAGCCGCGAATTTGGAACTCCTTCACGGTGCGCAGCCCGTCAGCGAGGAGGCTCATCAGGCGGAGCTTGTCAACAAAGCCAACGGCAATTGGTGGCCTGTGGGGTGCAGCGCGACGCTGTAAGCCTCATCCGCGAACCGGCGGCGCTGGGCGCAGCGCCTGTGGGAGATTTTTTAAAGTTCATAAATCGATTCATTATCTTGTTAAGAAAATCAGTGAGCTCTTTACCTCAATGCCCAGATAGAGAACCTAGCGCATAACTGCAGGCCAGAGAAGGGGAGAGAGAGGCAAGAGAGAAGAGACAACGGAGAAAGGAGAGGGGTTTGCCGACCCCTAATAAAGCAGCCCAGTCGGCCTTACCCGGTCTCATAGTTCCACACTCGAACTGAGCGGTCAGTTGAGCAGGTGGCAACTAGCGGCTTCTGCAGGCAAACGTCCAGTCCAGTGATTGGGCCATTGTGACTCGGATCGGTGAGGGGTTCGAACTCCTCTACTTGATCCTGTTAGAAAAAAATAATTAACATACCGCTACCTAATAATCTTCTATAAGCGCCTAATATTTCATCAGGAAACAATCAAGCACCTTCTCGGGCAGCGGAGACACCAAGCTGAATGTGAAAATCTGCCTTCGGTTCGTCAGCACCGCCAGGGTGTCGTCGCCAGGACTCACGCACAGGTCGGTGATGGCCACCGGCTCCGCGTCCGGCTCGTCTGAGCTGGCCTCCTCCGGGATCTGAGCGGGAGGGTGATATGAACGGAGATCTATCTATCTATCTATCTATCTATCTATCTATCTATCTATCTATCTATCTATCTATCTATCTATCTATCTATCTATCTATCTATCTATCTATCTATCTATCTATCTATCTATCTATCTATCTATCTATCTATCTATCTATCTATCTATCTATCTATCTATCTATCTATCTATCTATCTATCTATCTATCTATCTATCTATCTATCTATCTATCTATCTATCTATCTATCTATCTATCTATCTATCTATCTATCTATCTATCTATCTATCTATCTATCTATCTATCTATCTATCTATCTATCTATCTATCTATCTATCTATCTATCTATCTATCTATCTATCTATCTATCTATCTATCTATCTATCTATCTATCTATCTATCTATCTATCTATCTATCTATCTATCTATCTATCTATCTATCTATCTATCTATCTATCTATCTATCCATCTATCTATCTATCTATCTATCTTGGCTTTGGCTTTCATTGGCTTTCAGCTGCCTTAATCGTTTCGGTGATCTTGTGTGCGTGCTTTCAGCTTGATTGGCTGCGGCAAGCAAGCTCGAAAGAGCTCGCTTCGCTCGCTCTTTCTCGCTATCTACTATCTATCTATCTATCTATCTATCTATCTAAGCTATGCGCACAAGCGCATGCGCAGCCGCCATGCGCACAAGTTGTTGCCCAGAGAATCCGCACCCAGATCTCCCGGCTCCGGACGAACGCCTCTGCGCCGGCCCCGTCAACCCGCTCGTAGAGAACCACTCTCGCAGATTTCTCCAGCGATACGGCGAAACCTCTTGAGCAGGGCTGCAGGCAGCGGACGCCGCCGCCGCCGCCGCCGCCGCCGCCGCCGCCACTCAGCAAGTCGATGTCAGCCCGACGCTCCGAGCCCTCCAGCACGATGACGCGTCCAGTCGCGGTGCCCAGAGCCAAGCCGGACTCATTGAGCCAGCAGTGCCGGCTGGCTGCCCCGGAGACGGCCGCGTCCAACCGGATGTTCGGCACGCCGCCGGCTCCGGCTGTTGCCGCGGCCTGTCGCAGCTGACCGTCAGCGTAGCGCAGAACGCGAAGGCCGCCGCCAGAGCCGCCACTGAGGCAGACCAGGCTGGGGTCGGACGGGCTGAATGAAACCTGGAATGAATTGGTGAGGTTTTCACCTGCATTTTTGGATCTATTAGAAAACAGTGAATATCAATGCAATAATTGTCTTCAAGGCTTGAATTTGAAAGGCTTTTGAATTATAGGAAAATTTTTAAAGGCCGGTTACTTGTAGAGCTTTTTTATCCTTAGTTATCTCTCAGCTCTCTTAAGATAAAGTAGGAATTCATCCCATGATAAATGATAATAAATCTAATGGATACTAGATTGTAACGCTAATCATCTGTACTATCTTAAGGAGAGATGAGTTTTGAATAGCCATTTACTACAGGATCATAAAATTAAAAACGCAGGAAATATTGAAGGCAGCCTTTAAAAACAGTAAATATTATCTATAGCTGGGGTCGGCAAACTTCGGCCCGAAAAGCCTCTCCATCCGGCTCTCGGGTCCTTTGAAACTTCACAATAGCAATCAGGCCCGCTCAAGGTTTGTCTCTTCTCAGCTCTCTCTCTTCTTTTCACTCCCTTCTCCTCTTTCCTCTGCTCCCTTCTCTCCTCTCTTCCCTCTTCTCTCCTCGTATCTTCTGTATTTTTTCTCATCTTATCTCTCGCCTCTCCTCTCTTCTCTCGTCTCTCGTCTTCTATATTACCTCTCCTTTCCACTCTCATCTGGCTCGCAGCCATGAGCTAGATACTTTTTCCTGGTCCACATAGGGTTCAGCCAAAGCTGCGCCCCCTTTACCTGGCTAAACACTACACCGCCGGAAGGTGAATAGCAGGCCAGCAGCTTGTTGTTGGACCACTGCCAATAGGCCAGCTGGCAGCCGCTCGGCCCGGTCAGCAGGCCGGCCAGGTATTTTGCGTCGTGCGAGAATGCCAGGCTGGCGAAATCGGCGCCAGCCAGAAGCTGGTCGGCGGCTCCGCCGGTAACTTGACGCTTGACCCGGCCGCTTTGCAGATCTACAATACTGATGGCCACTCGATCGGACTCGGTGTTCACTCCTTCGGCTACGGCAGCGAAGCGTCGATTGGGTGACAGGGTCAGCGCGGTAACACGGGACTGGCCTTGCCTGCCAAGAGGCAGAAATCTCTGCTGTTCATTTTGTTCTAGTTGATTCTGTTGAACAAGTTTCTCCTGCGGTTGTGTACTGCGCAGTACGATATAATTTCCGCACGGGTAAGCAAGGAGATTTTCATCGGCAAATTGGAGCCCGTCTGCCACGCCGCTTCGAATACCGAAAGCGAGGCTTAGCTCAACTGTTGCAGCCGGAGCCAGGGGTGTCACCATTTTGCTAACCGGCTGATTTTCTTCGGTTGTACTCTCTTCAGGCATTGGATTATTAATTTCTTGGCATAAATTTGTTTATGGAAAAATTGAAAGATAGTTAAAAATTATAGAAAAATATGTACAAAAAGAACGATCACACGCGCCTGTATAAACACGATAGCACAATATGGCTCGTACATGCAGTCAACCAACTTTGAAGTATATAAAGCATACATAAAACAAAGACGGCTTTCACATACATATTATAATTTGCTCATACTCTAATTTGCTTATTATTTCTATAATCCTATGAAGGAAACCAAAAGATTATGAAAAAGAAATCACTTTGATAAAATTTACGGTTTACATGAAAATTACATAAAACATTTCACATGTACATTATCCATGGGACATTCAGTATGAGCAAGAATTCAGTTAACATTAGTTTAGCTAAGTATGTCAATTGGGAATATATGATCCTGTACTTCCAACATAAGCCGAAAGCAAAAATATACTTTTGCAAATTATATTCAATAGTAACAACTCTATCCACGAATTCGACAAAATGCGAAACCAAGCAAATAATGTCTACTTTTTGCGTCGAATTATGAAGATCAGATTTATTAAGATCATGGAGGTCTTTTGGCTTGGTTATAAAGTGAAATTATCAGAATTCGATTGAAACCAAACCAAAGCCGAGTTCCACTCCTGGTTACAACTGATAAGAATTTTTTTAGAAAAATCGTATTCACTCAGTTAAACTGAAGAAGTATGTTTTTTTATTTTAAAATCAAAATATTTCGCACTTGCTGAAACGGTATTTAATATAGAAGCGAAAAGTTTTCAATTGTGTTTTAATCCCATTTAAAACGTGCTTAATATTCCGTGAGTTCTTATCATAAATCAATGATAGGCCCTTATGCTTAATGCGTGCATTAATGCAAAGCCTAATAACCTATTGATTCGAGTTCACAATACATAAAAAACACTAAAGCACAAACGAGTAATTGAATCTAATATACAAAAATTGCTTGTATGTATGCAATCGATTATCTCCCGAAAGGCTCAACCGATTTTCGCCGTTTCTTCACCAAAACTTAAAGTCTAGTAATTGCTTGGTTGCTTGCTTGTATGCAATTTCTAACTAAGTCTAAAATTCATATAGCCAATGGTCGGTTTTTAATAAGTTCTTCGTTTCTCTGTCCTAAGTTAATACGCTTGTTTGCCTGCCTTGGGCCTTATGGGTCTAATATTAGTCATTTATTTAATCTTTATGTCCTATGATCTATAGGCCTATATGACTATTTTATGCCTATTATGTAACTTTGATGACTGTGAGAATGCATGCACGAGTGAAGTCTAACTAGCTTAATTTAGTATTAGCTATGCAGACTATGCAGATAAAATATCAATTCATTATTGATTTGTGTCAGTGGCTTTGATTTAGCCTTTATTAAGCTTAGGTAGGCCTAGGAATATTTGCTCCATGGTCCTAATGTAATGCCAATGGTTGCAAGCAACTAACTTGTCACTTGCACATATTAGGCTAGGCTTGACTTAGATAGGCTATGCTTAGACATATTAACTTGATGAATAGTCTGCAAGCTGTTTCTTTTAGCCTGCAGTTCTGATTTATAAAAAAGCAAGGGCCACCTAGGCCTAACCTGACCTGACCTAACCTACTAAGTTGGCTAATAATGCTTTTACTTTGAAATGAATTATGAATTTATAGCAATTATTTTGTATCTGGCCATGGCACTTATTCAATATTTTTTAAGTAGGGCCTATAATAGATAAATTAGACTTCTAAGTTTTGTAGGCAATGTTTCTGCTTTGGTGTTATACTTATATTTATGATTATATATAGGCCTATAAATCAGTGTTGGGTCAGTGTTAATGACTTTAAAAATAGTGTTAATAAATAAGTGTTAATGAAAATCTTAACTTCTATTAATGCCATAATGGCAATAAATAGTGTTAGTGTTAGCATTAAAACAAAATCCTAACATATTAATTCTTTAATAAATTAACTAAAAATTGAGCATTAATAAGCATTAATCTATTAATTTAAAGTTAATAGGCCTTATAGAAAATACAAAAATCTTGAACTTTTAAAAAATAGACTATATTATAATACATTGTCTTTGCTTTTCCTATCTTTTTAGTGAAACGCAGGTCATCCAAGCAATTTACAAGCTAAAAAAGTAATAAATAATAATTTTAAAAACTTTTTACATATAATCTAATCAAATGGCTATTAGCATAGTTTATGTTCTACTGTGTTTTTTAATTTTAATTTTATTTTTAATTTTAATTTTTTTAAAATTCATAAGCAGCTATATGAAAAGTATAGACATGCTGGGGCGCAACCTAGGGATTCACCTGGCTATTTCTATTGGCAACACATATGTAAGTTGTCATTAGATGGAATAGTTGTCATGTGACTACTCTTAGCTAATAGCAACTTACATATGTATGTTGCCAATAGAAATGGCTAAGTGATTCCCAAGATTGTGCATATATAAGTATAAGTATAGAACTAGAAATTTGACATAGATTGCTTTTTGCAGCTTTATTCTATCTATTATAGTGCAAAGTTACAAGTGCTTAAAGTTCAAAAACATGACGGGACCCTATTGTGGAATGACTTACCACTATTACTAAAAGTAAGCATATAATAAAAAAGTGATATATTGATTTGAAACTTTAAAGCTAATCAGTTAATAATAAATATAAATTGTAAGGTTATTTAGTAGCATTAGTTGGTATAGCAAAAAAAATTACAAAAGATTGGGAAAGAAATAAATCAAAATGATCAATACTCATATGCAAGCAATAAAGTCTATAATTTTAATTTATTATTAAAGTTCATTAGTAAGAAATTGTTACATTTGCATGATCATTGTCATAGGACATAAACAATGAGATTAATTAGGCATTTAGGTAAAACTAAAATCAATTGCATACCTACCAACAGACCATTTTTAATATATGTATTGAAAAAAAGGGTTTTGTTTTGAACTAAATCATCTTGAAATACAATTATATAAAGTAAAAGCAAGTATAATATAAAATAGGCCCTAATTTTTCATACTTTTTATAGAGAAGTAACTTTTTATAGAAAGTATAAGATATCTAGCTTTCATTGGATTGTTATAATATCAAAATAGTCTTGCTATTATTTTCATTGAAATCTTATTCAAATATTGAAATTTGTAAAAACTAAAGGCTTTATATTATATAACTTTAACATTGAATAAAAATGATGTGTTCAAGCATAAGAGTCATTGGAAATAAAAGTCAAATCCAATACATATAATGAACTTAATTTTTTTATTTTACTAATTTTTATATCAAGTATGTTAGAATTTTTTATAAAACTCTTACTATTTTTATTTTTGTCAATAGGTTAAATTTGTTGTTATAATTAAAAAACAACTTTTTAATCTGTTAATTTGTTTATAATAAAAGGTAATGATATTAGACATTGCATTAACTATGCAAAAATAGTAAAAAAAAATAATTTTCTATAGTTCCCCTATACATTTAGGCCTAAGAGTGACTTTAGTAAGTATTGTTACAAAGGTTTTTGCTATTCTAATTATATTTGCTTTATTCTCATCAAAAGACAAAGTGATAAAAGCTAAAATGACTTATTAGGCATATAAACAAGATATGAGAAGTTTTGTAATGGTTTTATTATTTGACAAATTTAAAAAAAAATTGTGTTTTTTACCTTGGGCAGGTAAGATTTATTAATTAAAAAAATTACTTCAAGAATCTCACTGGAGTCCTTAATATTATCTATTTCAATTTAGTTTTTAAAAATGCTAATTTAATACTCTATAAGTTTTATAGTTTGTAATAATGTGGTTTAATAATTAAGTCAGACAGAGTTAAGGTTTTTTGTATGAGATTTCATATTTTTTTGCTAAAATCCTAGGATTTAGAATTGAAATATACAGTTTATATAATATTGGCTCTAAATATTAAATGTTAATGTTTTTAGATCTTGCAAAATTTAGATCTTGGGACAACAATATTAGGATTAGGATCCTTTTAAACCTCTGTGCATGTCTAAATATGGGGCAAGAGGCAAAGTGGCTTAGTGGTTAATCTGTCTAACTCTGTGTCTATCAATCACCAAATGACAATTGTCAAGCCATAAGGTGTGCATACATTCCTAACAATAAGAAACATAGGCCATTGTATGCCTTGTGTAAATGATTTGGGATTTTAGATTTTAGAATTGGGATTGGAAATCATTGGATTTAAGGATTGTTTGATGTCTGAACTGGGGTCCATGGATTTAAGAATTGGGACCCTGGATGTCTAAATTGGCGTCCTGTGATTTAAGAATCAGGATCCCGAGATTTCAAGATTCGGATCCCGGGATCTCAGACCAGCATTTTGGATTCAAGGTTGGAAATTCTGGGATTTAATAATTAGAATACCAGGAGTTCAGGACTACAAGCGAGAATCGGGATCCTGCATTCGAATTGGGAATACCAAGATTTAATGATTGGGATCCCAGGATTTCAGAATGAGGATTCTTTGATAAGGATCAGTATCGGGATTCTTCCATCTGGCTTGTGAAAACAATGCATGGCGCTGCGTACTAGCAAAGTGCAGCGAATGCTGCCGTTGCTATGCAGCCGAGCCTATGCAGCATCGCGCGGCATCGGCCACCTGTTTAAAAACTTTCGCCAGCGGCCGCACCGCAATCCGCGAGTGATTCCTCATCCCAAAGTGAAAGCGTTTCGAGTTCGCGAATGGCACAAACGCGACCCGGACGCTGTGGCCATATTTGAAAGCCGTTGGGCCAGCTATGAGATGCAGCTGAATGCGTTGCAGCAGGCTTTCTATTATGAATTGCACGGTCGGCTATTGTTGCCTGGGGAGCGGGTACGCCAGTTAATTCTCTAATGCATATTTCTAGCCTTGAATGCCCCTAATAAGCAATACTAGATGTTCAGGGCTAAAGGGCAAGTGTCTCACGGGCCACGTATTAGGGTTGAAGCCAGGAATTTTTATTGCGATGGCCGCGTTTTTTGGGAGCGCCATCGATGCGGCCAGCATTAGGCGCGCCAGCATTAAGGGCTCCAACACGAGGGGTGCCAGCATTAAGAGCGCCAGCACAAGGAGCGCCAGCATTAAGGTGCCATCACAAGAGGCGCCAACACAAGGGGTGCCAGCATTAAGGGCGTCAACACAAGTAGCGCCAGCACATAAGGCGCCAAAACAAGGCGTGCCAGCATTAAGGGCGCCAACACAAGGAGCGCCAGCTTAGGGCGTCAGCACATAAGGCGCCAACACAAGGGGTGCCAGAATTAAGGGCGTCAACACAAGGAGCGCCAGCTTAGGGCGCCAGCACATAAGGCGCCAACACAAGGGGTGCCAGCATTAAGGGCGCCAACACAAGGAGTGCCAGCATTAAGGGCGCCAACACAAGGAGTGCCAGCATTAAGGGCGCCAACACAAGGAGCGCCAGCATTAAGGGCGCCAACACAAGGAGCGCCAGCATTAAGGGCTCCAACACAAGGGGTGTCAGCATTAAGGGCGCCAACACAAGGAGCGCCAGCATTAAGGGCTCCAGCACAAGGGGTGTCAGCATTAAGGGCGCCAACACAAGGAGTGCCAGCATTAAGGGCGCCAGCACAAGGGGTGTCAGCATTAAGGGCGCCAACACAAGGAGTGCCAGCATTAAGGGCGCCAACACAAGGAGTGCCAGCATTAAGGGCGCCAGCACAAGGGGTGTCAGCATTAAGGGCGCCAACACAAGGAGTGCCAGCATTAAGGGCGCCAACACAAGGAGCGCCAGCATTAAGGGCTCCAACACAAGGGGTGTCAGCATTAAGGGCGCCAACACAAGGAGCGCCAGCATTAAGGGCTCCAGCACAAGGGGTGTCAGCATTAAGGGCGCCAACACAAGGAGCGCCAGCATTAAGGGCTCCAACACAAGGGGTGTCAGCATTAAGGGCGCCAACACAAGGAGCGCCAGCATTAAGGGCTCCAGCACAAGGGGTGTCAGCATTAAGGGCGCCAACACAAGGAGCGCCAGCATTAAGGGCTCCAGCACAAGGGGTGTCAGCATTAAGGGCGCCAACACAAGGAGTGCCAGCATTAAGGGCGCCAGCACAAGGAGCGCCAGCATTAGGGCGCCATCACAAGAGGCGCCAACACAAGGGCCGCTAGCATTAAGGGCGCCAGCACAAAGGGTGTCAGCATTAAGGGCGCCAGCACATAAGGTGCCAATACAAGGGGTGCCACAGCTGTTGTGAAAGAAAGGATATATAGTCAAGGGAGCTACTGAAAAAAAGAATTAGGCACTCCGTTTTTTCATCTACATGTAGTTAATGTAAGTGTCTGAGTGGAGTAATCGTTTAAACAAAAGTTTTTTTAATAACATTAAGCTTAAGACTAAGAGTGCTTTTGCTTTAGTTTAAGTGATTTTTTCGTATTCGGAACGAATCAAATGAGATTTGAACATTCAACGTCAGGCTTCCGACGGTCTGCACAAGCTCGGCAGCCAAGAGGACCAGCTGGCCGACAGCGCCGAGACCAAGCGCCAAGTTGACGAAGCCGAACGAATCAACGCCGATTGGAACGCTCGGAGCGCCGAGCTTCGCGTAGATGAGATGCGACGCCAACTAGATGAGCTGCGCAATGAGCACGACCGTCTGCAGCTGGACAGCGAACTGGCCGACCAAGCTGCCGTGCTCAGCTTCCAGGCTCGACTGAAACGCGACCTCGAACAGGCTGGCGATTTTATTGACGAAAGCAATTTAGATGCTAAAATCGAGGCGATTTTGGACTCGCCAATTGTTGATTTTAACTTTGCCATCGATCCGGCTGGCAATATGATCCGGGGTGTTGTTGGATCGGCGGCCGACTCCGTGCCGGAACCGCCGGAGCCTCCTTCGCCGGATGAACTGTCGGTTAGGGTGTAGTTCCCCTTCTATTGTGTAATTAACTATGAGACGCTTCTTATTCTAATTTACCCACTTTTTTTACAACCCTTAATTGTTACATGCATGGGTTTCATTGTTCTGGGTAGCTCAGGTTCGGGGCTGGAGCTTGTCGTGCAATTAACACCCTTGAGGGCCAACCCCCAAGGCACAGAGAGTGTACACGTCCAATGGTGAGAAGGTACACCTTGTATGAGTGGTGCGTCTGCATACGTATCCGTATGCGTGCCCAGGGGTCAGCGGAGTGGACATGACTGCTTGTCTTTGATTTGCGGCAGCAGAGAGAGGCACCGGCTGGCTTGTTTGAGCTCACCCACTTTTCTGACCCCTGAGATACGTAACTGATGCACACACTCATTCGGGTGATAGTCAAAAGTACACAAAAATATTTACAGTACATTACGAAGTAGAATGGGTTTTGGGGCGCTGTGTCCCCCCCCCACCCCGACTGCCCTGCTGTGTCTGGGGGGACTGAAAGGTAGTCCTTGTTTTTTGAATGCTAACGGCTAGACCAGAATATTTTGTCTAAAATGCCAAAAAACATATTTCATTGTTGAATTGTCTGTAATATCGGGTTATTGAATCTTAAGCTTCAGTAGAAGAACAAGAAGCAAGCAATTATGGGTTGTCAAAAAGATTGGTAATACGAAGCGTTACTTAATTTCTCTCGCTCAGCTTTTTAATAGTTTCTCCCTGAAGTGAACTGCTACTGGCTTTTGATCTTGTAGTCAACTGCATAGGTTCGTTCCCAAATCGAAAACGTTGCTTTACGTTTTCTAAACAGAAAGTTAAACTTTTTTCGCATTCAACCTTTTGCTTGATCAGTGTCATTGTTTATGAAATATTTTATTGCCGAACAGTTAGTTTCTGTTGAATAAATAAATGGAACATTGTCATTGGCAAGATATAATATCGGTTCGTTTTGTTATCTCTTAATTTTTTGGGCTCACTCCAGTGTTGCTTGCACTAGCTACCGGCATGACTATAGAATATTTAGTCTTATTAGTTCACGAACTTTCATGTACACTTATACAAAATTCTCGTCCCCGCAATGTACACCACGCTCCCCCAATAATTTAAGCACGAATTTCCAGTCTAAACCGTTATCACTATCAATGTACACCTTCTCTTACCCAATTCTCGTCCCTCAATGTACATTAAGCTGGCTCCTGATAAGCCCCCAAATAATTTAAAGACGAGTTTCCAGTCTAACCGTTATCAATGTACACCTCTTACCCAATTCTCGTCCCTCAATGTACATTAGCCGACTTTTTGCAGTCCCACGATAAGTTTAAGAACTCACTCCCTACCCAACCACTACAAATGCCCTCTCCGATGTACACTGACTTCCGTAGATTAACTTCAATAATTTATTGTACAAACACTCAAATGGAATTTTATTTTAACATAAGTTATACGCAAGTTGAATTTAATAATCCACGGTCTCATTTAAAGCACACGCTGTTGAACCACTTAGTTTAGAATTTTCATCTTGAATCTATTTATGGACAATTTCTGCCGCTCGAATTATTATTTGTAGCAGCATGTCGTCCCGTTTGACCCGCTTCATCACCTCCCTGACTGGTGGCCGGCCGCCGCCTCTGCAGGGCCCGCCAGCTTCGGCTAGCGTGGCCAGCGCCACCGCGTCCGGTCGGCCGACGGTTGTGTCCGACTCTCATCGGCGCCAGTCGCCTCTGCTGCACACTCCACTGACTGTGCAGCCAGAAGGCTTCAACTGGCAGTCAATGGCCGAACAGGCCAAACCGGCTGCCGCGTACGCCAAGGACAACGAAAACGTTCTAATTGGTCGGTTGTCCAATGGGCTCACAGTGGCTTCTATGGATCGTATAGGTACTGGATGTACAGTTGGAGTTGTCATCAAAGCCGGGCCTAGGTTTCAGGTGTGTACAAGTTTTATTATTGAATAGTGCAGACTTGCTGTTATACTTCTTGTGCATGTGTTCTTTTTCTAAAACTTAAGCACGACCCGGACACTGTCCTTATCCTTAACCGCAGGCCGGCTTTACCAAAGGCGTGTCCCATCTAGTTGAGAAGATGTCGTTCGGTTCAACTCGCGCCTACCCGAATCGCGAGCATTTATTGAGCGAAATCGAACAATGCGGCGGCATATTCGATACGCAGAGCAGCAAGGACGCTACTATTTACGCTATGAGCGCTAATCCTCTGCACCTGGACCGGCTGGTCTCCGCCCTGGCCCAGGTGGTCTACCGGGCCCGCTACGACTCCGACGAGGTGGTGGCCGCCAGAGAAAAGGTGATCCTCGATCTAGTAGAAAATTATTAGTGAAATCTTATCCGTGCCTTGCTACTGCTACCTGTCCCTTCCCGTGTCTATCAGCAGCTTGCTATTGCTACCTGTCCCTTTCCGTGTCTATCAGCAGCTTGCTATTGCTACCTGTCCCTTCCCGTGTCTATCAGCAGCTTGCTATTGCTACCTGTCCCTTCCCGTGTCTATCAGCAGCTTGCTATTGCTACCTGTCCCTTCCCGTGTCTATCAGCAGCTTGCTATTGCTACCTGTCCCTTCCCGTGTCTATCAGCAGCTTGCTATTGCTACCTGTCCCTTCCCGTGTCTATCAGCAGCTTGCTATTGCTACCTGTCCCTTCCCGTGTCTATCAGCAGCTTGCTATTGCTACCTGTCCCTTCCCGTGTCTATCAGCAGCTTGCTATTGCTACCTGTCCCTTCCCGTGTCTATCAGCAGCTTGCTATTGCTACCTGTCCCTTCCCGTGTCTATCAGCAGCTTGCTATTGCTACCTGTCCCTTCCCGTGTCTATCAGCAGCTTGCTATTGCTACCTGTCCCTTCCCGTGTCTATCAGCAGCTTGCTATTGCTACCTGTCCCTTCCCGTGTCTATCAGCAGCTTGCTATTGCTACCTGTCCCTTTCCGTGTCTATCAGCAGCTTGCTATTGCTACCTATCCCTTCCTGTGTCTATCGTCTCGCTATTTTATGCTCGCAATGTACAGTCCAGCCGATGATTTTTTCTAATAAATTCTCAAAAAGGTCCGCTTCGATTGGGAGGCCATGGAGATGAGCGCCAGCCCCGAGCCCATACTGACCGACCTGTTGTACAGCGCCGCCTATCAGGCCAACACGCTGGGCTTTCCCAAGTTCTGCCCATTAGACAATGTTGACTCAATCGATCGATCTGAGGTGTTACGCTATTTAGCTACTTATTACCGGCCGGAGCGCATGATCCTATGCGGAATTGGCGTACCGCATCAGCCGCTAATGCAGGCAGCGGAGAGTTACTTTGCCGATCAGCCCGACTGGCTGGCCGGCTCCGCGGGCGCTGCCGCTCAGCAGCCGGACAATTCCGTAGCTCAGTACACCGGTGGCGAGGCCCGAGTTGAAAAGGCTCATTCTCAGATGCACGCAGCGCTTCAATTGCCAGAGCTAATACACATTGGCCTGGGCTTGGAGTCCTGCTCACTATCCGACGAAGGCTTTGTCGCCTCCTGCGTACTCAACATGATGATGGGCGGCGGCGGCAGCTTCAGCGCCGGCGGACCGGGCAAAGGCATGTACACCCGACTGTTCACCAGGGTGCTGAACCGGCACTATTGGGTGAATAGCGCTCAGGCTAGCAACCAGGCCTACGCCGATTCCGGACTGTTTGCTATTCAGGCTAGCGCTCCGCCTCAGCAGTGCCGCGATCTGTGCAAGGTGAGGATTAACTTTACTCTGAGAATTGCATCAGTACTACTGCTAAATTGCCCTGATAAACTTCTCCCAATGGCAATAAAAAAATTCTACCCATAAACTTCTCGAAATAGCTCTTAAATTCACATCTGTGCTGTCCTTGTCAAACTTCTCAGGAGTAACTTAAATCCACCCCTGAACTGTCCTGTCAAACTTCTCAGGATTAACTTAAATCCACCCCTGAACTGTCCTTGTCAAACTTCTCAGGATTAACTTAAATCCACCCCTGAACTGTCCTTGTCAAACTTCTCAGGATTAACTTAAATCCACCCCTGAACTGTCCTGTCAAACTTCTCAGGATTAACTTAAATCCACCCCTGAACTGTCCTGTCAAACTTCTCAGGATTAACTTAAATCCACGCCTGAACTGTCCTGTCAAACTTCTCAGAATTCATCTAAACCCACCTCTGGAATGTCCTTGTTAAACTTTTCAGAGTTTACTTAAACCCACCTCTGGAATGTCCTTGTTAAACTTCTCAGAATTCACCTAAACCCACCTCTGGAATGTCCTTGTTAAACTTCTCAGAATTCACCTAAACCCACCTCTGGAATGTCCTTGTTAAACTTTTCAGAGTTTACCTAAACCCACCTCTGAACTTTACTCGTACTGTCAAACTTCTTAGGATTAACCTAAACCCACCTCTGAACTGTCTTGTTAAACTTCTCGGAATTCACCTAAGTAATCCACCTCTAAACTCTTCTGTTAAAATTGCCTAAATGGCCTTTAAGCCAACTCTGAATTGGAATTTCCGTGTTAATCCTTGCTAATCTAGTTTATAAACGTTCAGGTACACTACCTAGCTCGTACATATAAGTTAATCCTTAACAAAGAGAAAAAGCCGTGGATATTCCGCAGGTGATAGTGCGCGAGCTTCACGCGATGACAGACCGGCTGCCGCACGATCAGGTGCAACGCGCAAAGAAGCAACTGCAATCAATGCTGCTCATGAATCTGGAAATGCGTCCTGTTGTTTTCGAAGACGTCGGCCGGCAGATTCTGTCGTCTGGCGAACGGAAGCCGCCTCAGTACTGGACTGAACAGATTGAACAAATTGAAGAGAGGCATCTGCGCGACTTTGCTAAGCGAATGCTGCTCAGCCGGCCTAGCTATGTTGCTTACGGGCCTCAACTGAATCTGGCACCCGACTACAGCCAGGTGCTCGAATGGATGGCCGACAGCGGCGCCGCTAAATCCGCCGCCTCGTCTGTTTATTCGCGAATCAAGTGATTCAGTCTTATCTGTCAATTATTTATTGAAGTTCCAAATACAATATTTGCCCAGCTATTTTATAGTAGATGCATTTTTGTTTAATTTATTAGCTTGAATACAATGCAGGAACAGTATATAGTGTTTATATGGAATTTATAGAGAGGAAAGTTGGGGTAATTTTTAAACTGTCTATTGCACGTCTGCAGGGGATTTTGAACTCATATTAATAGATTGATAGACCGAAGTTTTTGCTTGTGAAGCATATCCTTATATAGTATTGTAGTTAGGATAGCAAGAGTGAGTATTTGCCATAGTAGTCTCTGTGTATGTCGCTCGCAATTTTGAATAGTTTTAAGAAGTAGAGCGTCTACTCTTTTTTCAGTAGTTTGTCTGCGCATTGTCACCTAAATTTAATGTAACAGCTAATATTTCCTTTCCTTACTCTCAGGAGTCAGGTTTGTGGCCTCATGAGCATATGGGGTTAAGAAGCATTTAACTCGATGTACCCCAATCTAGCTCAGCCAATTAGAGAACAGTAAGGAGAGAGCTGAAATTCAGATGGGCGAAACTCAGCTTAGGGGGCAGACCCAATCTGGCTCAGCCAATGAGAAGGCAGTAAGGAGAGAGGGCAAAGTCAGGCAAGCGGGCAAGAGGAAAGCCAAGCTGTTTATCAACTGACTGGGGGCAGGTCAGGTGCCACTCCCTTTTCTTTCTTGCTATGCACACTCACTGGATTTGGGGTGCAGCTTCAAACAGTGAAGATGCTAATTTAATGGGTTTGATATAGAAAGCCAGAGGGGATTATTGCAGTTTCTAAAATTTTCAATATGTATTATTACAGCAAAAACGCAATTGTTGATACTGAATAAAGTAACATGGTTATTTTAGTACGAGCTATCTGTGGTTGACATGATAGAGGCGCGAAAATTAAAGGACACAATATCATTTGAAGTCGATGCAGTGCAGACCCAACGGTCTTTACTGCTGAATGGTGTATGAATCTTCGGTGCAAGTGTACTGAATAAAATTTATGATTTCCTATTTTTGTGGGGGATGCTTTAGTGCCTGGATTGCTTAGTTTTTGCGCAAATGAATACATGAAGTGGCTGTGCACCACCCTCTTAGTATAGATTACGATAAGGCTATACGCGATCATGCGATCATTTCATATTAGAAACTGCGCAGCATATACCGTTATTTCATGTCTAGATAATATTTTACTTTAAGTATTGTATAACTATCAATAAAGAATAATTATTTTTGAAAGCCTGTCCATCCATTAATAATAGCTTACTAAACAAACTGTTTTTTTAACTCAGTAGTAGAATACGTATTGCTTTATAACTGTCGTTTCCGTTAGCGAAGGAGTCTGTTACTGGTGAAGAGTAGTGTGGTTGTATTTTAGCTTAATTTTTTGTTAACAATAGAATTAAGTTTACTGGGCGAACCTGTTTTGCGGTTTGTTTCTTTCTTTTCGTATTGCGCACTGGAACATCTTTTTCTCTACGCTTATTGCGCCTGCAGAAGAATTTATAGTATGGAAGATTACAATAATATCGTACTGTGCTTCACTACTGTTTGTTAGGCCACATTAGGAAACGTTATTGTCTTCTGTGTTTTATTTCAATGGTTTGTTTCAATAGAATGTCACAGCTTAAGCGCTTGCTGATTGGGTGTTACACTTGGCGCTAGTTGATTGGGTGTCACACTTGGCGCTAGTTGATTGGATGTTACACTTGGCGCTAGTTGATTGGGTGTTACACTTGGCGCTAGTTGATTGGGTGTTACACTTGGCGCTAGTTGATTGGGTGTTACACTTGGTGCTAGTTGATTGGGTGTCACACTTGGCGCTAGTTGATTGGGTGTCACACTTGGCGTTTGCTGATTGGGTGTCACACTTGGCGCTGGTTGATTGGGTGTTACACTTGGCGCTAGTTGATTGGATGTTACACTTGGCGCTAGTTGATTGAGTGTTACACTTGGCGCTAGTTGATTGGGTGTCACACTTGGCGCTAGTTGATTGGGTGTCACACTTGGCGTTTGCTGATTGGGTGTCACACTTGGCGCTGGTTGATTGGGTGTTACACTTGGCGCTGGTTGATTGGGTGTTACACTTGGCGCTAGTTGATTGGGTGTTACACTTGGCGCTAGTTGATTGAGTGTTACACTTGGCGCTAGTTGATTGGGTGTTACACTTGGCGCTAGTTGATTGGGTGTTACACTTGGCGCTAGTTGATTGGGTGTTACACTTGGCGCTAGTTGATTGGGTGTTACACTTGGCGCTAGTTGATTGGGTGTTACACTTGGCGCTAGTTGATTGGGTGTTACACTTGGTGCTAGTTAATTGGGTGTCACACTTGACGCTAGTTGATTGGGTGTTACACTTGGCGCTGGTTGATTGGGTGTTACACTTGGTGCTGGTTGATTGGGTGTTACACTTGGCGCTTGCTGATTGGGTGTCACACTTGGCGCTAGTTGATTGGGTGTTACACTTGGCGCTAGTTGATTGGGTGTTACACTTGGCGCTAGTTGATTGGGTGTTACACTTGGCGCTGGTTGATTGGGTGTCACACTTGGCGCTGGTTGATTGGGTGTTACACTTGGCGCTAGTTGATTGGGTGTTACACTTGGCGCTAGTTGATTGAGTGTTACACTTGGCGCTAGTTGATTGGGTGTTACACTTGGCGCTAGTTGATTGTGTGTTACACTTGGCGCTAGTTGATTGGGTGTCACACTTGGCGCTAGTTGATTGGGTGTTACACTTGGCGCTTGCTGATTGGGTGTCACACTTGGCGCTAGTTGATTGGGTGTTACACTTGACGCTAGTTGATTGGGTGTCACACTTGGCGCTAGTTGATTGGGTGTTACACTTGGCGCTTGCTGATTGGGTGTCACACTTGGCGCTAGTTGATTGGGTGTTACACTTGACGCTAGTTGATTGGGTGTTACACTTGGCGCTAGTTGATTGGGTGTTACACTTGGTGCTGGTTGATTGGGTGTTACACTTGGCGCTTGCTGATTGGGTGTCACACTTGGCGCTGGTTGATTGGGTGTTACACTTGACGCTAGTTGATTGGGTGTCACACTTGGCGCTAGTTGATTGGGTGTTACACTTGGTGCTAGTTAATTGGGTGTCACACTTGGCGCTAGTTAATTGGGTGTCACACTTGACGCTAGTTGATTGGGTGTTACACTTGGCGCTGGTTGATTGGGTGTTACACTTGGTGCTGGTTGATTGGGTGTTACACTTGGCGCTTGCTGATTGGGTGTCACACTTGGCGCTAGTTGATTGGGTGTTTGATTGCACTGCTGATCGCAGTTAATTTGTAGGTTTTCTCAAGTCCCAAATTTATTTTTACAGCAAAATCTCTTATTGCGTACTCAGGGTAAGCAGACTAGACATATCAGATAGCTATGAAGATTATACCCAAAGGCTCCCTGCAAACAAACAAACAAACTATTCCCATGTTACAATTGATGCAAAGTGTAAACAATTCTGCCATCTGTTGAAACAAATTATAACTAAGCAACTGCCGGTGAAGCAGTGTTAAGAACATTGTTTAACTCAGCAGGTTGAGTGGTGGCGGCTGCGCAGTCATGACGGATGTTCAGCAGTCTGCCGACACTGCCAGCGGCGGTGGTCAGCCGCAGCTCCGCTCAGGTATCGAAGCCCGCCTCCTGCCGGACCGGGTTGGACTGGACGGCCACAACCGGGACATTAGTCCGGCCACTCGCAGTCGCCGGGGTCGCTCGGCCACCGATCCGGACACCCGGTTAGAGGTGTTCGAGAATCACTGGGACCAGGTGCGCCAGGTGATGGACGCTACGCAGGGCCGGGCAATCACTGGCGACGATGTCGAACCGGTTGTGCACTATGTCGACCAGATGCTGTCCCTGCTGATTGAGGAGCGGCCGCCTGCGGCTGCGGCCGGCGAGGCTGCATCGGCCGGACAGCAGCCCGGCCAGATTCTGGCCTGCGCTGAACGGGAGCGCGTGTTCGACCTGCTGCTGGCCTGGTCGAATCGGGCCACGGGCGAGTGCCTGGAGCGGCTGAAACTAGAGCAGTTGAAGCAGTACGAACTGCTGATTGGCCAATGCAGGCAGTCTGTGGTTGGCAGGGTGCCGGTAAGTCCGTTCTATTCCTTTAACCCTCCCAGACAGAGGAAGATTGTGGGCACCGGTCTATTTGCCTATAAACATAATACTCCCAAAAATCCTGCGTTAACACTAGGGAGATGGGTGGGATGTGGGAAAGCGGTTTTGTGCAAGAAACAAGAATTAGCGTATAAAATAAATACAAGAAAAACAATTAACTATTCTACTGAAATATTATTATCCTAGAAATCATGTCTTTTTGTTAGCTAAAAAACTTCACTGCAAAACGTTTAGTTAAAATACTTGTTTTTTGCTTTTAATGCTGTAGTAAAACTGCAGCTAAGTTAGGGAAATAAAAAATCAGTCACCTTTCTAGACACTCTACTGTCAGTAGTCTGCACATGTTCGCATTATAAGGCAGAAGAGCAGAACTAAATGTGCAGTTTTCCAGGCAGTATTTTAACTGCTAATTTTCTTTAGAAGATAAGGTTGAAATTATCGATTTTTGTTCCACCATAGAGAACTATAAAGACAGCGTTGGCTGTTTTCTGGGTTGAATAGCTGGAATGATCGATTTTAGTTCTAAAAATAGCTTTGAAATCTTTAGTGATAGCTAAGACTGCCTTCTCGGCTGAAATGGCTCAATTATTGATTGTTTGTTATAAAAATATTGAATAGTTAAAAACTGAACTGATAGCAAACGGTGTAAGATAGTACTATTAAATTTCTCGGCCTGTAACTGTTCTCGTGCCCTTTCTTATAAGACTATATGCGCTAATTTGAATGTAAGACCTACACGCTTGAGTGCAATTTTTCCCAGCTGGACATCTGAGATCGATTATAATAGCTATCAACCTGTGTAAGTTCTACAACACGTCAGTACCTCCACTATGTACCATATGTCAATCTGAACTGAGTATTGTAATTATTAAGATTCAAATTGAACTGTTAATTTTGATTTAAAGCAACATTTATATGATTTTCACATGAAATGTCGTCAAAATTTGTAATCAAGTGTTCATTTGGAATTAAACAATATGCTATAGCAGTAAGTGGCACAAAAGTATTCCATTAAGCTATAGAATAGGTGAAAATTAACCTACGCAAAAAAACCTACGATATAAACTACGCAATAAGTGGTAAATTAAACTGCACAATAAGTGACACATTAAACTACACGATAAGTGACACATTAAACTACACAATAAGTGATACATTTAACTACAGAATAAGTGATACATTAAACTACAGAATAAGTGACACATTAACCTACAGAATAAGTGACACATTAACCTACAGAATAAGTGACACATTAACCTACACAATAAGTGATACATTTAACTACAGAATAAGTGATACATTAAACTACAGAATAAGTGACACATTAACCTACAGAATAAGTGACACATTAAACTACAGAATAAGTGACACATTAACCTACACAATAAGTGACACATTAACCTACAGAATAAGTGACACATTAAACTACAGAATAAGTGACACATTAACCTACACAATAAGTGATACATTTAACTACAGAATAAGTGATACATTAAACTACAGAATAAGTGACACATTAACCTACAGAATAAGTGACACATTAAACTACAGAATAAGTGACACATTAACCTACACAATAAGTGACACATTAACCTACAGAATAAGTGACACATTAAACTACAGAATAAGTGACACATTAACCTACACAATAAGTGATACATTTAACTACAGAATAAGTGATACATTAAACTACAGAATAAGTGACACATTAACCTACAGAATAAGTGACACATTAAACTACAGAATAAGTGACACATTAACCTACACAATAAGTGACACATTAAACTACACAATAAGTGACACATTAAACTACACAATAAGTGACACATTAACCTACAGAATAAGTGACACATTAACCTACAGAATAAGTGACACATTAACCTACAGAATAAGTGACACATTAACCTACAGAATAAGTGACACATCAAACTACGCAATAAGTGACACATCAAACTACGCAATAAGTGACACACTAGTAAGTAGACTACAATTTCAAGTGCAACTGCAACTACAAGTAAACTGCACTACAAGGAGCCCCAAAGTAACGAAATGAGTTTGCTACAATGTACAAAGAAATAAAATTTATCCATACAATGTGCATGCGTGCATGGGATACCCAGCTGAATGATTTCAATAGTTGTAATTCGTATTTTTAAACAATCAGGTTACAATGATCGCCTTGCACTCCGCACTCCGAAAACCGCAGATTCTGCGCCCTCTGCTGCGCCTCGTACAATCCTGCTGCAGCGCCGGCTCGTCGCGCGCAGTGGAGAGCAGCGTTGTACTCATATTGCACCAGCTCTGCGTGGTGCTGAATCGTTCGCCAAATCTTTTAGACGCCTGTCTAGAAGTTGGCCGAGCGGAGGCCGGCTCGCAGTTCCTAGTGTTCAGCCTGCTAGTGCCGTACGTGCACCGCGAGGCCAGCATCGGCCAGCACGCCAGGGATGCGCTGCTGCTAGTCATGGCACTGTCGGCTCGCAATCAAGAGGTTGGCCGGTTCATTGCATTCTCCTCGGATTTTTGTCCGGTGCTGGCCACCGGCCTCAGCGGCTTGTACTCGTCTCTGCCCCGCCGTCTGCCCGTTGACTCGGACGATTGGTGCCAGCTGACCCCGGCCGACTGGCAGCGGATCCCGGACCTGGCTCAGTTCCTTAATTCCTTAGACTTTTGTAATGTTGTTGTTGAATTGGCGCATCCTCTCGTGCGGGATCAGCTGTTGCACTTTATCTATTCGGGCTTCCTTAAACCTGTGCTAGGCGCCGCCCTGCACCAGAGCTCCATGGACGAGGTGACCGCTGCGACGGCCTATCTGGAGCTGTTCCTGCGCCGAGTCACTGAGCCGGCCCTGCTTAAAGTCCTAGTGCGATTCGTATTGCTAGACTACTATGACGATTATAATATATTGGAGTCGCTTATTGGTCGCATCAAATTCTCCAACAGTCTACTTGGCGTGGTCACCATGTCGCTATTCAGGACTCTGCTTAATCTGCACATTGAGGACGTGCATTACCAGCTACTGTATCGCTACCTCATCCCCTGCCAGCACCTCATGCTCAGCCAGCGCCGCTGCCTACGCGACAACGAGCCCTACGCCAGGGCCGCCGACAAGTTCGCTTCCCTGGTGCCCTCCTGTTGCGTGCAGGACACCGGCGAGGAGGCCATCAGTCCCGCTGCCGACCGGCTGCGCGCCTACGAATCGCCGCACGCCGAGTATCTGCGCGACGCGGCCGAGCGCATCGTCGAACGGACCGTCGCTTCCCGTCGGTGGGCCTTCCGCTACGACGGCGTCGATCCGCCAATCGACGTGTTCGAAGGCGCCGCCGGAGATGCGGCGTTAGCGGAGGCGGCAGCCGCTGTCGCCGCAGCGGGTCTGTCCTCGGTGCCTATAACTGAGATTCAGAGCGCTTTCCGTCGGCTGCAGGGTCCCACAGCCGCTGCCGCTGTCGTCGCAACTGAAATCGCCGACGAGGCCGACGTGACCAGCCTAGACGCCGATTACTACGACGAGTTGAACTCGTCAGCTAGTAGACTATTCGACGCCTCCTCTAGCGGCGACGGGCCCGCAACTGACCGACGCTCGTCTGCCTCTTCGCTTGTAAATAGCAGCTTACAGCAGAAGCAGCAGTCGCAGCAACAGAAGCTGCAGCAGTCATTGGCTGGGCCATCATCAGC
>NIVC01004041.1:55000-63226 GCA_002269645.1 Macrostomum lignano | reverse complement strand
ATAGGCCGTCCGGTGTTGAGACAGCAGCCGTCGTGCCGTGGTACAGCGCCATGACAGCAGAAATCAGCAGCTCTGGCACGTTGTACGCACGGAGCACCTCTGGAGCGCGTCCCTCACGACCGAGTCGAAAGCCTTCCTGAAATCGACGAAGATCAGGATCAGGGTCAACTGGCGGATGCGCGCCTCCTCGATGACTCGTCGAAGAGCCAGGATCTGCGTCACTGTGCCGCGATGGGGCCGGAATCCGTCTGCTCAGGTCGCAGGTACGGGTCCAGCACAGGCTGTAACCGCGATAGCAGCATGCGGTTGAACAGCTTCGCGGCGCAGGACTGTAGGCAGATGCTCGATGCTCCTCGAGCTTTGGGTGCCCGGCTTCTTTGGAATGGCGACGATGTTGCGCCGTGGTCCATTCGTTTGGCGCCACCTCACCGAAAAGCACGCGGTTCATCACTCTGGCGACCTCAGTGGCCACGCAGTGGATCCGCAGCGCCTCGGTGGGCACCTCGTCCGGACAAGCGCTTTGCCGCCCGGCGACTGCCGAGCGAACTTCACAACGTCGGCTGTGCTGACTGGGGCAACATTGAAGCTCTCCTCCGCCGGCAACGGCGTCTCCGGCGGCAGCCTCAGATTTTCTGGAAGCGGAGGCGGGCGCGCGTTGACAATGGCGGCGAAGAACTCGCGCAGCTCGTTCCTGCGCTCATCCGGAGTGTCGCCTGCCAGGTTGAGCGCGATGCGCCGCTTTCGCCCCGTCAGAGTGTTGATGGCGGACCAGGCCAAGCGCCCTCTGGCATCGGCCCTGCGCAGAGACGGCTTGGATGGCGTCATCGACAGCGGACTGCTGCCGCTGCAGGTAGACAGCCGCCAGAGCCTCCTCCGCCTCGCGAGTTGCCGCCCACTCAGTCGGAGCCTCTCCAGATCTTCCCTCGCTTCGTCGATCGCGGGTCGTCCTGCCAGACGGCTGCCCGCGCTGGGCGGTCGATCAGCGGGACTGCTTGCTCCGCAGCGGCTCGAACTGCCAGCGCTCACCTCGCGTACTCGGCTCCTCCACGCTTGTCGCCCAGCGCAGTGACAAAGGCACCGGCAAGCGACGTCGCGTCTCGGCGTCCCTGAGCGCGCGGTAGTAGCGCCGCGGTGGCCGCTTTGGCGGACGGTAGAGCGGGTCCCGAAGCCGAAGGTCGCAGATGAGCAGCCGATGGTCGGACCGCAGAGCCAGCGGCGTAATGGTGTGGCAGTTGGTGACGCGGCGGGCGCTCACGAAAGCGCACAAGCACGTGGTCGAGCTGTGCCAGCCTCCGCGTAGCGTTTCCGGCCGCGCGCGTTCCGCCGCCTCCGCTTGCAGCCCACGAAGGTCGCGAGCCTGCCCGGTGACTTGCGGAATCTGGTGTTGGCCGACACCATGTCCTGTCTCTCCAGGAAGTCCTCTAGCGCTCGGTGTTGCCGTTCTCGCGCCTGTCACAAACAGCGATCGCTCGGACCTACGCAGAACTGCGTTCAGGTCTCCGAGAATGACCACTGTGTCACGTTGCGCCATTCTCCTCCACCCGCACGAGAGTTGCTCGAAGAAGGCCTGAGCCTCATCGGAGCGGGTAGCAGGCGGCGCATACGCGCAGAACAGGCGCGGTGTTCCGGCCGCCGAAGCCGGACGTCGACCCGAAGCAGCCGAGAAGACAGGGAGATGCAGCGACAGCTTGCTGCAGCCTCGGTCCGATCAGCGCTCCAACTCCTCCACGGCCTCGCTCATCCGCTGAGGTGTACCAGAGTGTCCAACCGGCGCCCAGGTCCTCACAGTGAAGTCCGGTCGGCTCTGATAGACACCTCCTGTAGTGCGATGACATCACAGCTGAGGTCGAGCGCTAGCCTCGCCAGCAGCCCTCTCCGCCATGTGGCCTTGAGAGTGCGGCAGTTCAGCGTCCCGACCCGAAGCGTGCCCTCTGGTACGGCTGGGGCTCGATGCTGGTGAGCCTCATGGTCCCCGGCGCCACCCGGAAGATCCAATTGGGCCAGCGCAGCAGCAGCTCGGCGGGCGCGCCACGTTGCCGACCTCGCCAGTTTCGCTCGCGACGGCGTTCAACTCGCCGACGCGCGCTCCGCTGCCCTCGCTTTGGTCCTGCCGCATTTGGCCGCGCCAGCAGTTAAGCGCGGCTCTCCACTCTCACCACGAGGAGGTAGCGGCATTTATCTGCACCGTGGTGCAAAATAAATTAAGACTGCAAAATCAATTAAGACCTTATGATTGATCTTAATTTATTTTGCAGTCTTAATTTATTTTGCAGTCTTAATTTATTTTGCAGTCTTAATTTATTTTGCAGTCTTAATTTATTTTGCAGTCTTAATTTATTTTGCAGTCTTAATTTATTTTGCAGTCTTAATTTATTTTGCAGTCTTAATTTATTTTGCAGTCTTAATTTATTTTGCAGTCTTAATTTATTTTGCAGTCTTAATTTATTTTGCAGTCTTAATTTATTTTGCAGTCTTAATTTATTTTGCAGTCTTAATTTATTTTGCAGTCTTAATTTATTTTGCAGTCTTAATTTATTGTAATCTATATAACTGACAGATTTGTTCAGGGGCGTTGCCAAGTTTCTTTATTGCTTTAGCACCAATGGGCTTTAGCACCAAGGGGCTTTAGCACCAAGGGGCTTTAGCACCAAGGGCTTTAGCACCAAGGGGCTTTAGCACCAAGGGCTTTAGCACCAAGGGCTTTAGCACCAAGGGGCTTTAGCACCAAGGGGCTTTAGCACCAAGGGGCTTTAGCACCAAGGGGCTTTAGCACCAAGGGGCTTTAGCACCAAGGGCTTTAGCACCAAGGGGCTTTTAGCACCAAGGGGCTTTAGCACCAAGGGGCTTTATAGCACCAAGGGGCGCCAAGTGCGAAGTTTCACATTGTCAAAGATCTAGTGTCTTACTTGTCCAGTATCTCACAACTCAAACGACTTCGACGATTTTGACGAGATGTGAAGCTTATGAAAGTGATCGATATGTTTGTTTCGACGATATTTTTAACGTTAACAATAAAGATATTATTGTTATAATCTTTTGTTAACTAAAGTACATCTACTTTTTTAATTTTGCAGTTACAGTACATGTAGATCTTCGAAATTTATTATTTCTATGTGGTAATTCTTACTATTCTACATGTTAACTACACTCAATCTGCGAGCGTACATGTAGACTGTTATAGATTCAGATATTAGCTATAGACTGCTTCAGTTCTGATTATTGTTCTCAAATCGGATTTTGGAATCATAGAATTCGAATGCCAATTTCCAGCAAGTAGCATTTACTACTAGTAATTAATAAATTATTAATAAACTAATTAATAAATTCAATAGTTGAATTTATTATAACTGTACCGACGGACATTCAGCCGAGAGCACGTTTTCCGCTCATTTAAGCTCGATTTATAGCTATAAATAGCTATTTTTGTTTTTTTTTCGCAACATTAAATATTAAGAGAGCGTCTGTCCTAATGTCCTAAAAGGGTGAGCAGCATAATTTGCATGCGCTTATCTACTTTCAGTAATGTAGAACGAAGCTCCTTTGTTTGTTTGTTTTTGCTTTTAAAACTAAGTTGTAAATTTTGGAAACCCAGAAGCGATATTTAATAAAATATATAATTTTGTTTTATTTCACGCCAATTTATTAAAGTTTGAACAGCAAAGCGTATTAATAGAATGTTCGCCATAATAAACTTTAACATCGAGTGAAAAGTTTGAAACAAAAAAGGCGGTTAATTAAAGCTACAGCGCAGCGCTTAGAGAAAATTTAATCAAAAACTGGCTAAGAAATACGTTACAGTAGTACAGCCTACAACACTATAAAAATTAGCAAATAAATAGCAGCATTTAAAAATATCATAAAAGTTTACTAATTGTTCAGCAGATATAATTTAACAAACAATTTGTTTTGTTTTAACAAACAAACAAACAAACAAACAAACAATAAATTTATATATTTTGTTTGTTTGGAAGGAGTAGGAAGCAGAATTATTTATACTTATGCAGTGATTCAGTAGGTAGTGAACAACCAGCCTTGAATAGAATTCAAATAAAAATTGCATTTAAAAATGTATATTAGCTATTGCCAAAAGCAAATCAGCAGAAAAAGTTAAAATTAGAAAAGCTTTAAAAATCGAAACGCCGATAATTCGAACCGTTTATAACAAAAAAACACTAAATAAAACAAATTAAACTGGAAGCTGAAGTATGAAATGTGAGCGAGTTAAAAACAAATAAAGCTGCTCAAAAGCACGACGCCAATAAAAGCTGATATACTGTCTAGACAATTATCTAATAGGTGAAGTATTTTGTTTTCGTTTATGCCTATAAAGCGGAAGGTTTACCAACACCGGAGAAATTAATGATATTTATTGTTACTTTTATACAGTACGGTCTAGTTTACAAAAAAGATCATGATAACGGATCTGTGTGATTTGATTTGAGGAAAGAGGATTAAACTTTTGTCAACTAGGCTCAACTTAAATGGAATTGCTGTTTGCGGTGTAAACAGGCGTATTACCGTAGCAGTGGATGCCCCTCTGTCCTTTGTAATGGAACTTTGCAGATAAAAGCTTTCATGTTCGAAAATTTAAGTGTAGCTATATATAACATAGGCGAAGCGGTTAGAAGAATTTATTACTTTGCAACGAAGACTAAAAATCGAACTGCAGACTCATTCTGACAAACAATATTTTTGTTCCTTTACTTTTTGATCACAAACATTACCAAGAGTCTTCAGCTACGATCCAATCAGAACGTCTCCTCCTCATCGTATCCTGTGCAAAAGGGTTTGTCGTGAATATCGAATTGTTAAAAATGTATTTGACATGCAGAAAGACTGCACAAGCAATTATGTAGTTAATTACTGAGCCACGGCATCTTGACACACTAAAAGACAGACCCACTAAGACAAACATACATCCCTACAGACAGACAGACAGACAGACAGACAGACAGGCAGACAGGTGGAAAAACAGACAACAACTCTCACCTTCCGGAACCTCAGCAGGGGCCACAGCCGCGGCCACACTGTCGATAGCGGTGGCACCGGTGTCATCGACGTTGACGGCGTTGCCACGATCGCCGGCTCTGTCGCTGCGCAGCTCCTGATTGATGTCAAAACTGCTGACATTCTCGCCAGTTGATGGGTTTGGACGATCTGTGAATGCAAAATTCAGGTAAATATCTATGCGTACTAAATATGATGTAGATTCTTATTTAAGGAACAAAACTTTTCGATAGAAGAAAACTGATGCCCTATTGTTTTGGTAAGATTTTTCTAATAATAGAACTGACCTCATTTAGCTTCTTTGTGCGGTGTCTCAAAATAGAAATGATGTCATATAGTTTTAAAAGCGTGGTTTTCTTACCATACCGGTGTCATTAAAGTTTTCAGATTTGTTACCACAGATAAAAATGGAATTGCATAGATAATATGTGCGTTTATCTAAAATATAGTACGAGCTACTAACGTCACTGTTTGTTTGGGTAGTTTCGTCATAGTTTTGCTATATGTATCTAAAAATAGAACTGACGCCATACTGTTGCAATAGATGCTGCTAAACATAGATCTGACGCGATGTACTTTCAGTAGATGTTGCTAAAAATAGAACTGACGTCATTGAGCTCGATGGCTTCGATGAGCTTCTAAAAATCTAATTGACTTCGTGATGCAAGTTATATATATAGTGGCAAATTATTTACTGTAGTTTATTATTCGTAAGTCGCTAAATTCATCTTTGATGCAATTAAAAGTTACGAGCTAATTCTCACCTTCGCGAGCTGTAGACGGTCGCGATTTACTTTCAGCTGTCAGATCGTAGCTTTCACAATTCTCTCCAGTTAGAGGATTCTTCGGTTCGCCTTGATGAAAAAGTAACCGATGTAATGGTTTTTCATTACCATAAGTGTCTGGAACAAATTTAATTACACCTGCCATTTTATTATCCTTTTGTTTACCTTTCTCGCTTGATTTTTTTGATCGAGATTCGGCGCTGAGATCGTACGACTGACAGTTTTCCCCTGTCAGCGGGTTGCCAACACGGCCGCCACCGCCTCCGTTGGCGAGCTGCTTGCGCGGTGTTGAAGGTCTCGAATCCGACGAGTTGTAGCCCTCGCCCGTGAGCGGATTCGAACCTGGGGATTCAACGTGCTGGAGAACTGAGGACAGCTGGATTAGAGAACTGAGGACAGCTGGATTAGGGAACTGAGGACAGCTGGATTAGAGAACTGAGGACAGCTGGATTAGGGAACTGAGGACAGCTGGATTAGGGAACTGAGGACAGCTGGATTAGGGAACTGAGGACAGCTGGATTAGATAACTGAGGACAGCTGGATTAGGGAACTGAGGACAGCTGGATTAGGGAACTGAGGACAGCTGGATTAGAGAACTGAGGACAGCTGGATTAGAGAAATGAGGACAGCTGGATTAGGGAACTGAGGACAGCTGGATTAGGGAACTGAGGACAGCTGGATTAGGGAACTGAGGACAGCTGGATTAGGGAACTGAGGACAGCTGGATTAGGGAACTGAGGACAGCTGGATTAGGGAACTGAGGACAGCTGGATTAGGGAACTGAGGACAGCTGGATTAGGGAACTGAGGACAGCTGGATTAGGGAACTGAGGACAGCTGGATTAGGGAACTGAGGACAGCTGGATTAGGGAACTGAGGACAGCTGGATTAGGGAACTGAGGACAGCTGATTGACAACTAAATATCTCATAACTATTAAAGATTAAGCATCCAATTGCAACCTTTCGACGAGCCACTGGCCGCTCTGCTTCTCTGCGGTCGCTCCTCCGGCTTTACGCTGAAGCTGCTGCAGTTCTCCCCAGTCAGTGGGTTGGTCTTCTCTGCAGTTTTATTGAATCATTATGGAGAAGTGGCTTTTCGTTTCAACAAAGCAACAATTCGCTTACTAATGACTCGTCGAGGAGTTGTAGGTTTCGAGTCCTCTCCCGTCAGGGGGTTGCGGTTAACTCGGCTGCGATCTGTTCATGCAGGGTCAATATACGTGTTTTTAATAAGAATTAACAATAACTAACAGTAGCAATAATGATAACAATACAATATCCTCATACTATTAAATGTAAGTTGCTATTTTTAATATTAGTTAAAATTGTAAAAATACCTAAAGAACAATAATAATAATTGTAAATATATTTGTTATAATACATTATTTTTTATTCAGCGTAATCAGGCTAGGATTCCTGTAAATAAACAAACGTGAAAATAACATTTGAGATAACCTGAAAATGATGTCGCCTAACTGGCACCAGTAGTTAAAACGAATCCACAGAGTAAATACAGAATTCACCGTCACCACGAAAGTGTCCTAATAGTATCAAGTGTAAACTTTGACGCAAACATATATCTTTAAAAAATGATTGGCTAACATTTCTTAGAATTATATTCAAATGGGTTCATATATTTGGACTTTAGCTGGAGAAGTTTTTTTAAATTTACTGAGGACAGAGTTTATCTCTAGAGGAACTGAAAATAACCAAAATTCATACATTTAAAGCCTCGCTCGTAAGTAAAAAAGTTAATTTGAGATATCTTCCGGCCTGCAATGTGGTTTCTTAGAATATCATCATTCAGAGAGATCTTAGGACTTTCGATTAGGGTACCAATTACTCGTACAAATTCTATCTCTTAGAAATGTCTATAAATATCAATGCTCATGAAATTTCGGCAGATATTTCGTGGAAAGTTAACTCACGATTTGCGGATAAATAGACAAAGATTTCTTCAACTGCCTTCAAGATAAATCTTTTGTATTATTTTTGGATTCGGATAAACTCATCGAAGTATACAAGGATATAAAAATTTAGACTTCAACATTTACATCTTGGAAAAAAGTTGCACACTGTTGCATCGGTCACCAGCTACCAGTTATAAATTAACAAATCTTCAACTACAATCACCATGTAAAAACAGGTTATTTAATCAGATAGCAAGCATTACTGTGAACCATGACAGAGTTGGACCGGGTCAACGGTCGGTCCAGATATTCTCTAAACGGATAGTCTGGCGGTCGATGCCACAGTTCGATGGTGGACTTCTTGGGAATGCCGCTGCCAGTGATCGGGTTGCGCTCTTTGGGGAGAGGCGATCGGTTCGTTATTGGCCCCGAAAATCAGCATGCAACATTTTTAATTGTTTTTTATTTTAAATTGAAGCCAAAACGTATGTTTGCTTGAGTGAAGCTTTAAAATAAACGAGAGT
>NIVC01004041.1:0-50000 GCA_002269645.1 Macrostomum lignano | reverse complement strand
GAAAATACATCATCCTGCAATCTCTCAATTTTCTCTCGACAGCTGGTGACACAAACACACACTGCATGCAGCTGACGATATCTGATATTTTATTAAATAGTATGAATCTTCGCGAGACCGATTTAATTAATACGATTGATTTTGCTAGTCGGATTTGTGAAGTTTAATAAAACTCACAAATTTATGGGTAGGTATGTAAAATCGCATACCCATATACCATACATACATACAGACAACTCATTTTTAGTATATAGGATTTAGATACGAGTATTGGCATGAAAAATAGCGAATGAAAACGTTGATGAATTGTGGTCTTTTCTCATGAATAGTGACATTTGTAAATTCTGACACCAATGAGTGTGAAGTATTTAACATTTGTGAAAAATAGTCGATTCGGTAAGAGAAATCAGTGAATCGATGTGAGAAATCAGTGAACCGATTAGAGAAGTCAGTGAACCGATTAGAGAAGTCAGTGAATCGATGTGAGAAATCAGTGAATCGATGTGAGAAATCAGTGAATCGATGTGAGAAATCAGTGAATCGATGTGAGAAATCAGTGAATCGATGTGAGAAATCAGTGAATCGATGTGAGAAATCAGTGAATCGATGTGAGAAATCAGTGAATCGATGTGAGAAATCAGTGAATCGATGTGAGAGATCAAATCAGTGAATCGATGTGAGAAATCAAATCAGTGAATCGGTGTGAGAAATCAGTGAATCGGTGTGAGAAATCAGTGAATCGATGTGAGAAATCAGTGAATCGATGTGAGAGATCAGTGAATCGATGTGAGAAATCAAATCAGTGAATCGATGTGAGAAATCAGTGAATCGATGTGAGAAATCAGTGAATCGATGTGAGAAATCAGTGAATCGATGTGAGAAATCAAATCAGTGAATCGATGTGAGAAATCAGTGAATCGATGTGAGAAATCAGTGAATCGATGTGAGAAATCAGTGAATCGATGTGAGAGATCAGTGAATCGATGTGAGAAATCAGTGACTCACTTCTTCTCGGCCGCGCTGGTTGAATAGCCAAAGTTGACCTACTTTTAATCATGACGAATTCGCTTCGTTCACTTTTATAATACGCAGGTTTTCTTAGAAAGTTAAGCCTCGAAAAGCTTTGGATTCTGTGAAGCCTGTCTCGATGCCTAGATATATATCCCTATGGGGATTTTTCTCTTCAAGAAATTCCCGAATTGGGATTAATTTTTCGAATTGAAGTTTGGAACTATATAGAGTTTCAACCAACACAGCTAGTGCTCACTGCGAGTATTTCACTAAGGAACGTGTCTGGAATTGGGTTGAATTTTCGACTCCAAGGCAGTTTTCTCTCTCCCCCTCCTAGAGCAGGAGTTAATACGCGTCTTTCAATCGGGGTAGTTGGGGTGGGAGGGCGTCCCATTGGTCGATAAACCGTAGCTCTTCTACGTATAGAAATTATAAATATCGATTATTTTTATACAGCGAGCGGTCGCTACCAATACGAGTACCAATCATTCATTGGTATGGCCAAGGCCAACCTTTTTATAAATGTCTAGTTATAGCAGGTCTGTCTTTTAATTCCCCACACCCAGCAAAAGCCCCCCCCCCGACACAAAATTTTGTTTGTTCGTACAGAAAAACCATTGTTAATTGTATAGTTGGTCAATTGGGACATACTTGGTGAATTGTGAGATTGGTTGAAATGTTTTTTGGTTGTTTATTGGAAAAATAGTATTACATGTAAGTATAGGGTGAGCAGTTGGTGAATAAATGAGAAATCAGTGAATCAATGAGAAATCGGTGAATCAATGAGAAATCGGTGAATCTGTGACAACTCAGTAAATCAGTGATCAACCAGTGAATCGGCGAGAAACCAGTGAATCGGTGAGAACTCAGTGAATCGGTGAGAACTCAGTGAATCGGTGAGAACTCAGTGAATCGGTGAGAACTCAGTGAATCGGTGAGAACTCAGTGAATCGGTGAGAACTCAGTGAATCGGTGAGAACTCAGTGAAACGGTGAGAACTCAGTGAATCGGTGAGAACTCAGTGAATCGGTGAGAACTCAGTGAGTCAGTGAGAACTCAGTGAATCGGTGAGAACTCAGTGAATCGGTGAGAAATCAGTGAGAAATCAGTGAGAAATCAGTGAATCGATGAGAACTCAGTGAATCGGTGAGAAACCAGTGAATCTATGATCAAAGTGAATCGGTGAGAAATCAGTGAGAAATCAGTGCATCAGTGAGAAATCAGTGAATCGATGAGAACTCAGTGAATCGGTGAGAAACCAGTGAATCTATGATCAAAGTGAATCGGTGAGAAATCAGTGAGAAATCAGTGCATCAGTGAGATTTCAGTGAATCAGTCAGAAATCAGTGAATCGGTGAGAAATCAGTGAATCAGTGAGAAACCAGTGAATCTATGATCAAAGTGAATCGGTGAGAAATCAGTGAGAAATCAGTGCATCAGTGAGATTTCAGTGAATCAGTCAGAAATCAGTGAATCGGTGAGAAATCAGTGAATCAGTGATCAACCAGTGAATCGGCGAGAAACCAGTGAATCGGTGAGAACTCAGTGAATCGGTGAGAACTCAGTGAATCGGTGAGAACTCAGTGAATCAGTGAGAACTCAGTGAATCAGTGAGAAATCGGTGAATGGGTGAAAGTATCAAAATTTTTAGACTTTTAGTTTTATTTGATATCAAGACTACCAATCACAAATTTATCCAATGAGTCCATGGTGAGTTTACTCAGCATAAAAAGAGTCAGTGGAATTCAAAGTTAATAAAAGCTAGGCTGAATCAAATCCAATAATATTGAGCTAGTAAACCTTTTGCGTTGACAATCCAGACTTCTATTTATTTAAGATCTCCTTGGTTTGAGCTGCTTTCCATTCGTCCCTCTCTCTCTCTGTCTGTCTTTCCTCTCTCTGTTTTGCCGTCACTGTTGCTCTTGTTAAGCGATTTTATTGTTGTACCTTTATCAACATGCCATTGTGTGCATGTGTGCTGCTTTTGCTAAGTGCTATTAACTGCTACTATAGCTACTGGCATACTGTAGAAATTCTCCCAGGGAGTCTCAGGGACTTCTAATGCAGGAATGTACATGTAAAAGCAAAGCGAGGCACTTCGTTTAGAAATTGCTACCTTACATAGTAGCGATGTAAAAAATATAATAATGGATATTGTTCTGTACTGATGGAAAGTTGTTAGCTACACAATTATTGAATGTTATTTACCCCTTTAAATCAGAACTACATGCAAGACTTTCTGGTTGTAAAAATTTTCTTGAGAACTCCGACTTCTGGCGCCTCTGGTGCTGGCGCCTCTGGTGCTGGCGCCTCTGGTGCTGGCGCCTCTGGTGCTGGCGCCTCTGGTGCTGGCGCCTCTGGTGCTGGCGCCTCTGGTGCTGGCGCCTCTGGTGCTGGCGCCTCTGGTGCTGGCGCCTCTGGTGCTGGCGCCTCTGGTGCTGGCGCCTCTGGTGCTGGCGCCTCTGGTGCTGGCGCCTCTGGTGCTGGCGCCTCTGGTGCTGGCGCCTCTGGTGCTGGCGCCTCTGGTGCTGGCGCCTCTGGTGCTGGCGCCTCTGGTGCTGGCGCCTCTGGTGCTGGCGCCTCTGGTGCTGGCGCCTCTGGTGCTGGCGCCTCTGGTGCTGGCGCCTCTGGTGCTGGCGCCTCTGGTGCTGGAGCCTCTGGTGCTGGCGCCTTCCACCTCATGGAGATGATAGAGATGAGATGGGATAGGATGGGTTTCAAGCCATTTACAACTTTCGCCAGTGCAACATTAATTCATGCTTGCATCTATCAAAATGTCATTTGGATTCATTATCTGACGAATTCAGAGCTATTTTTGTACGCAGGAGTTTCCACAGTGAAGTGTAACTTAATCAAGCCAACAGCAGAGATGCTGCAGCCCCGGAACCTGCACCATCATATCTCTCCTCCACATGAGTGGCATTTCGGATCGTGCCTTCTGGGCTAGTATATAGTATACTCAACCGTTTGATGCGTGCCTGTACACCCAAGAAGGATTATGAGATTATATTGTTAGTTGTGTACGTTCGTTGGTCGAATAATAAATACTGAAGGATGCTTGGTAAAATTATTTATACGAGCGGTTTAGCCATGTCTGATCTCAGGAGAAAACGCCGCATCATGAATCGGCCTCATCAACTATGACTCATGAGATCTGGCTTGAATTTACTCATGAATTGACAGCTGACTGACTCAAGTGACTCATTCTGCATTTATGAACTCGTTAACACGCTCATTAACTCACGCAGTCACTCACTCACTCACTCACGTACTCCGTCACTCAGTCACTCCATTTTTCTCTATATTTTCCCGAACTGACTTTTCTAATTCGACTTTACCTGTAGTTATGATGATCCTCCTAGCTATCCAGATATCCGAATATCCCTAATCGCCTTTACCCATTTATATAGCTCCGAATTGATCAAAGCGTGCCCGCTAGTGTCCATTCAGCCTTCTTGCCCCAATTAATATATTAACTAATTGATCAAGCCAAAAAAACTTCTCAAGCGCGCGTCATAGGCAATATATTATAGCCCCTTTTCATGCTAAATTAAGGCTGAAATGGAGCAGCTGTACACTCCAGTCATGCGCAGCTGTAAATCAGAGCAATGCAGAGGTGACGCACGTACAGATCCCTTAATTCTTGCTCAACTTTCCGAAGAACCAGGATGACTCACATCTCTTCTTTCCATCACATGTGAGCGCGCGCGCGCCACTCGAGCTTAATTGCCTCTCAATCTCAGAGCTTATTTCAAGCCTGCATGTGTGTTCATGCAGCACTGGTCGAACCTATATATAACTAGCTATATAAGCATCTACAAGCATAAATAACTTCAAATCTTTTCTCTACATGTACATGTAAAAAGTCACCCATGCAGCTAGTTCATGCATTCATGCATTCACCCATGCATTCTCTTCTGTAAGATTCGAATACAGAATTTAATTAAAATGTAATAACTTCAAATGCCGTCTTCAGTTGGCATTTTCATCAATCAAAGCACAGCTGCTTGATAAAACAGCTCGCGGTACATTAGCTGCGGTTGACAATAAAGATTGGCAATTTTTCTGTTCTCTCGAAATCATTCAAATTTGAAATGAATTAATAACGATTGCAGTGCAAAATGGAACTACTTGAATGAATAATGATGTGCAGTTTGAAATGTGGTTTTAATATCCTTAGCTGCATGTCTATAGTAGCTCTTGGAGTGCAGGTGTTACTGCATGTCTAGTACATGTACATGTAGTATCATTGTCAACTTTACATGTACTTTGCTCATGTTATCATGCACATGTATATATATATGTGAGCAAAGTCTAAGACGCAACTACGAGCGTACCAGAAGAGGGATCCTATATAGTGAGAGAAATCTGAAGGATGGGAAGGGATCAGAGGATAGGAAAGAATCAGGGGAAGCTATTGACGGGAAACTATGTTTCTATGAAATTTTAGGTGGTAGGCTTTATCAAAAATACTTACGGAGATAGGGAGTTTTCATTTTTAGTTCAAAATTGTTATCATGTTTTGGTGGGAGCTGCAGACCCAATGTTCATCTTCTAGATATGTCTTGCCTTCTTCTATACATGTAGCTCTTATTCATAGCGCTTTTCTGTTTATAAAGTTAAGATAATTTGGTAATTTTATAATCATTGGTACAATCGTACAAGTCCTAGTAAAACTCTAAAAAGGCACAGCTCGAATCATTCATTTGGTTTTATTCAATCATTTCGTCATTCTGTTACACATTTTGATACACAGTCAATAAACTATAAAAATTCTACCCTAACCAAAGAAATATTGAAATACTACTTTATATTCTGTAGCATCGCGTATATCACAATAACACGGATTGCACCGTGCTTTACATGAGTGTAATGGGTATACGAACGTAGTGTGTTAGCTATCAAAATTTGCAAGATAAATAATATAAAAATATTTAACCTTCTTAAGTCTATTTGTAAAATTAAGTTGTATATTTTTTACCTTCAAATTAATAGCTTGTTTTAATCTAAACCAATAAGCGCACCCTTTCAGATTGCATAACATCGAAGAAATCGAATGCGTTACAAATCGTTACCAAACCAAACCCAAACCGTGAGGGTATATGTCAGTTTTAATTTACATATATGCATATATGCATTTTCTTGACTGTTGCAAAGCCCAGTAAATTATATATTTAATTCATAATGTCAGTATGCTAAGTAGAAAAAGTTGGATCACCTACTTCTACTAGATTCTATTGATTTTGAAATCAGGCATAACTTCGGCTTCGGTTTCGCCAGGGTTTTACCTTTAAAACTTAATACCAATCGCTAAAATACATGAGACACTTCTAATGATGCTAGGAGTCCTATATAATTCCTAATGACTATAGAAATGAATTTGAACTATTTGATTGCTTAAAAGTTAAAACATGCCATGATGATAGCCATTGATATGGGGCCTATTTTTAGGCCTAATAAGCCTATAAATTATATAATATGATCTCATGATTCTCATAATAATGTAAAATGCATATATGTCTAGTATATTTATAGATATTTATATATTTATATGTTTATATTTATAGATTTATTATTGCTATAAAATACTTTTTTGAATTTAATATAATCATTATATAGGCCTAAACTAAACATTGTTATAAATTTGCCACTATCAGGAAGGTGTCTAGGCAATCCTCTACTTTTGTACATTTAATTATTTTTCAAATTTAACAAATTTTGAATGAAGTTTTAACAATGCAAAACAAAGTTAAAGACTGTTATATTATTTTTGGTTGCACTAAATATCATCGGCCTAGTAATGTATGGCCCATAGGCACGGGTACGCCGGAATAAAAAGTTGGTAAAAAAGTGGTACGCCGTGTATGCCGAGATCAGAATCCAGTAGGTAAGTGGTATGCCGACAGACTGGGGGGGTAGGGGGTAGTAGTGCATATGAACAGAAGTTTCGATAATAATCTTTTAAATAATAATGGAAGTTTAAAATAATATAAAAGTCAAACTTTAACAAAGTTTTCTTTTGTCTTGAAATTTCAATGACTTTAACAAAAGAAAATTAGCACCAGAAAAAACATTTTTTCTTTCCTTTTCAGTTTTAAAAAAACAGTTTTTTAAAAATAAATTTTATGCATCAGGATTTGGGATATTGTAGGTGGGCAGGGCAGGGCCCCACCCACAATACCGCGCCATGGCGTGGCATATAATTGTGTGTCGTGCACGCCATTGCATGCCATGGGATACTTTTTCTAAACCGTGGTATGCCATGTATGCCAAATGTACGCCAAATATCTTTGACTATGCCAATGCACGCTGGAATTTTTGAGAAAAAAAGCCACCTTCCTGACTATGGGGCATACCTTGTACCCAATTTTGGCATTTGGCATCAATGATATAACTAGGTTTCACTATCCTAACTTGACCATACATGTGCAACCCCCCTGATTTACACTGGCCATGCAACTTACTTTTTGACCAAAAATGCAACTTACCTATGAAAGAAACCCTAGAGCAACATAACACAATTTTGGGTAAACAGCAGGAGTAACTTTGACTCTCTTATAAGGGCTAAATGCCTCAATATCTAATTAGCACTACGTCTGTATTCTTTGGGATAGGCATTTTTGCAACTTACTCCTGGTCCACCACAATTTATGGTGGCCTGATCAGCCAGGTTGGCCAGCAGTTGCACATGTATGAACTTGACCATTATAAATTACAACTCCTCGAGTTTACAAATAAAGAAAATAATTCATTTGAATTTAATGTAATATAATTAATACAGCGTGATAAACCTTTGAATGTTAGAACTTTTCCCAACCCAGATTTTTTATTGTACAATTTATATTAATAAAACAAAAAATAATGTCTATGTCTCTCAGCTACTAAACTTAAACTTTAAGCAACTGTGGTCAGCTTGACAGCTTAAATATATTTTTCTTGCTTTTTTGGTTCCAAATTTTAACATTGTTTTAATAAAAAGTGGCTTATCTAGAGAATAACAGTATATATGTTTAAGACACTCATTTTTTGGCATATAAAAACTTGCAGGCTCAAATTTTGGCATACACTTAGCATACACATAGAAGTTAGGGGAAAAATTGGCATGTACTTGCCTCCTTCCTGACTATGGGAAACATATATTGTTGAAGATGTTGCGCAGGTAGCAATGGTACCATAGAATCTACAGTACCATCTAGGTGGGTTATCAAATAGGGACTTAAATGTGTCATGCATGGCAATACATACTGTTGCACTAGGGGCAGGATACTGGCTGCACTGCAATCTAGTATGGCCACTATGCAATGGTTCAAGCCTTATTCAACCATATTTAAAACCTATTGGCCTGGCTGATACTGGCCTTGATGGTATTTACAGTGAAAGAAATAGCTTTTGTCGATTTCAACATTGACACTAGGTCTTCCCAGCTGCAGTGGATAGTCTTGCAAGTATTGGCTACTGATGTTGCAGATAAAGTTTTGCCTATCCACAATGGTCTAGATGGCAATGTTTCTACACTGTTGTCGGGCATCTTCCTGCTTGGCCTGCACTGCCCACCAGTACATTATGTCAATTATCTGGGTCAAGGGTAGATGGCTAGCCTCAAAAAAGGAGCCCTTTTGGATTGAGGCCTGAGTCCAACATTGTGGACATGCTTAGCAGCAGTCATTGACAAAGTGTCCACCTTGCCATTTCTGCAAATGCATAGCTGGCTGCCTAGGACAAGTGCCACATTAACATTGATTGACCAGCAAGTGGTACATGGCCAGCCAATGGACCATTGCTTCATTGATAGCTTTTATTATAGTAAGCTCACATATCATAGACATAGGGTTGAAGTTACATAGATCTACTGCAGGTTGAACATCCACAATTAGAATTATGCTTTGTTGTGTTGCCTAAGATATAAGAAAAAAGCAAGGCAAGAAATCTCTCAGAATCCCAGTCTTTCCTAGCTTAGTCCCTTTTAAAAAACAGGGAGCTATTGCAGGGTTTTGCCTTAGACATTTACTAAAGGCCATAGACAGCCTTTAGCCATATATGCATAACCTTGAGAATCATTTGGCCATTTCTATTGGCAACACATGTAAATTGTTAATGCTATTGGCTGAAAGCAGTCACGTGACTACTATTCTATCCAAAAGCAACTTACATGTGTGTGTTGCCAATAGAAATGGCTGGGTGAATTCTTAGGTTGCACCCAAGCATGCCTTTAGCTATCTCAAACTAGTGATCATAGACATAAAATCGATGTCTGCCACATAACTGCCACATCTTATACTTGCACAAGTTTAAATATTTATTTGCGGTAACTAACAAAGTCAATATTTTTTGAAAAATAATTAAACATGCAAAACTAGAGGATTTCTGGTGTCTAGTATATGCCAAAGTTTTTTTAGGTAAATTTTAGGTATAGTCTACTAAGTATACCAAAAATTAGAAATGTGATTATCATATATACCAAAATTTCACAATTATGTTACTTTACCTTTTTATATTAATGACAATGATGGATTTTTTTTACATTGTTACATTTGAAATTTACATGTATATTATAACGAAATAAGTCTTGTCTATTTCTCCTTTACAACTTATAGTTACACAAAGTTATGAAGCACTATTATATTTTATTAATTTTTTTATATATTTATATATATATTTTTATATTTATATATAGATATGTCATTCTGCTCACAGTGATATTAGCAAGCTGGATTTGGATAAAAAAGTGACAAAAAATTGGACCTGGGATAGGAGAAAACAAGCAAGAGGATAATTAGGGACAATTATTACATAAACTTAAGCTTATTAGATGGAGTATCTACTGAAAAGATGTTGGTATATTGTTTAATTTTTACTTTTTGACTAATGCTAGTTGGCAACAGTATTTTATTTGACATCTTCGATTTGTTTAAAATGGCACTGAAATTCTAATGCTTAAAAGTTGGTATCTGAATTGAAAAACAAATTTGTGAATATATATTTCAATTTTGCCATAGAAACCCAATAGTTTTGTTATTAAATATTTAAAAATGCTACCATGTCAAGGTTAAAACTATTATAAAGCTTCCATTTTATGCATGCCACAACTGAACCAGCCTTTAAAAGTACAAATGTGTCAACCGGACTTTTCCTGTTGCCTCTACTTCATTGCATACAATTTTAACTTCACCCTGCACTATCTTTGAGTCCAATTCCAATAAATATTTTCTAGTCTAGTCTAATTAGTATTTTTATCTAAGTTTCCATCTTTTTTCAAGCCTAACATTCCCTCCTATTTCTCAAGTCAACAATTGGTTTTTATTTGCAATAATAACAAGTCATGCTGCAGGGCGCTGGCGCCCAAAGTCGCGGTGGCGGCGGTGCAGCGGCTGGTGGACCCAGTAATTCCTCTGCAGCTGCTGGGGCAGCAGCCTCCAATCCCTCGGTGCTGCCACCGGCTGCCGGTGCGAACTTCTTACAATCGGCAACAGCTGCTTCCGCTTCCGGTTCCTTCGCTGCAGCTGCCGCCGCCGCTAATTTAAGTCGTCGGGAAAAGCAAAAACTCGGCCACCGACGCGTCGACGATGAGGGTCAGGTGACCTATAAGAAGGTAAGCGAAGCTTTGTCTCGTGTTGATTCAAAAAGAAACTGCTTGTTTGATGTAATTCTGAAGAAAACAACTGGTTATTGGGACTTTTAAAGAAATTAGGAGATTTGGGGGAAAAAACTTAAGAGTTAGGGATTTAGGGATTTAAAAGAAACTGAGATTTAGGGATTTCGGAAGAAGCCAGGATTTAAGGATTTGGGAAGAAACCGGGATTTGGGGATTTGGAAAGAAACTTGTGATTTGGGAGGACACAGGGAATCAGGGATTTGGGGATTGCAAGACACTGGGATTTGGAGATTTGGGAAGAGACTGGGATTTGGAGATTTGGGAAGAAACTGGGATTTGGAGATTTGGGAAGAGACTGGGATTTGGAGATTTGGGAAGAGACTGGGATTTGAAGATTTGGGAAGAGACTGGGATTTGAAGATTTGGGAAGAGACTGGGATTTGAAGATTTGGGAAGAGACTGGGATTTGAAGATTTGGGAAGAGACTGGGATTTGAAGATTTGGGAAGAGACTGGGATTTGAAGATTTGGGAAGAGACTGGGATTTGAAGATTTGGGAAGAGACTGGGATTTGGAGATTTGGGAAGAGACTGAGATGTGATGTTTTGGGAAGACACGTGGATTTGGGGATTTGTGAAGACACTGGGATTTGGGGATTTGGGAAGACACTGGGATTTGGGGATTTGGGAAGACACTGGGATTTGAGGACTTAGGAAGACACGGATTTGGGGATTTGTGAAGACACTGGGATTTGGGGATTTGGGAAGACACTGGGATTTGAGGACTTAGGAAGACACGGATTTGGGGATTTGTGAATTGTGAAGACACTGGGATTTGGAATCTTGAAAACAACAAAGATTTAGGTTGTGTTATTTCAAACGAAACTAAAAGTTTAAAACTTAGGATTTAAGAATAAATCAAAGTTATCTGATTCAGCTATTTCAAGACTAAATTGGATTGGACATCAAAGCCGGCCACAATTAACACTGGCAGAGACCAACCAACGAGATCATGCGAGCGATCCAGCTGGGCATACAGAATTCTGTCGGCAACGAGGCGCAAAAGCCCAGTAGGGACCTGCTGACTCAGGACTTTGGCGTTTGTGAGATTGTGGATTTTCCCAGGTGAGCGGCCTCTGCTGTGCGTGATTTGTTTGTTGTGCTTGTATCTCTGTGTCTGCCTTAGTCTTAGTGTGCCTATCTGTGTCTGTCTGTACTGTTAGTGTCTGGCTATTTGTATGTGTCTCTGTTTGTGTCTGGCTATCTGTGTCTGTCTGTACTGTTAGTGTCTGGTTATTTGTATGTGTCTCTGTTTGTGTCTGGCTATCTGTTTCTGTCTGTACTGTTAGTGTCTGGCTATTTGTATGTGTCTCTGTTTGTGTCTGGCTATCTGTATGTGTCTGTTTGTGTCTGGCTATCTGTGTCTGTCTGTACTGTTAGTGTCTGGCTATTTGTATGTGTCTCTGTTTGTGTCTGGCTATCTGTATGTGTCTGTTTGTGTCTGGCTATCTGTGTCTGTCTGTACTGTTTGTGTCTGGCTATCTGTATGTGTTTCTGTTAGTTTCTGGCTATCTGTATGTGTCTGCTTTAGTCCTAGTGTCTGGCTATCTGTATGTGTTTCTTTTAGTGTCTGGCGATCTGTGTCTTTCTTAGTGTCTGTCTGTCTCTATGTCTGTTTGTCCTAGTGTCGGTCTGTCTGTGCTATACTCACTACAATCTAACCAAATGTACTTTTGCTGCTCGCCCACCCGCAGAGAGGGCGGCAAGCTCACCATGGCGCACACCATGAGCAGCTTCACATTCAAAACGTACGCCCCACTGGCGTTCAGGCACTTTCGCAAGCTGTACAATATTGACATATCGCAATTTTTGGCATCCATTTGCGGCGAAGAATTGGAAGAATTATCAAATCCAGGCGCCTCCGGCTCCATCTTTTATCGCACTGCGGATGATAATTTCATTATTAAAACTGTGCAGCACAAGGAAGCCAAGTACCTGCAGCGATTGCTACTGCAGTACTATTTGACCCTGACTCAGAACCCCCGAACTCTGCTGCCCAAGTTCTATGGTCTGTACTGCTATCAGGTGCGTGTTCTTCGGTAATTGATAGGTTTACTTTTTCATGGTCATAGTCTGTTTGGGTCATATGGGGTATGGTCATAGTCTGCTTGTTAGGGTCATATGGATAATGGTCATAGTCTGTTTGGGTCATATGGATAATGGTCATAGTCTGCTTGTTAGGGTCATATGGATAATGGTCATAGTCTGCTTGTTTGGGTCATATGCGAAATGGTCATAGTCTGTTTGGGTCATGTGGTCATGTGGATAATAGTCATAGTCTGGTTGTTAGGGTCATATGGGTGATGGTCATAGTCTGTTTCTTAGGGTCATATAGGTAATGGTCATAGTCTGCTTGTTTGGGTCATATCGGTAATGGTCATAGTCTGCTTGTTAGGGCCATATGCAAAATGGTCATAGTCTGTTTGGGTCATATGGATACTGGTCATAGTCTGCTTGTTAGGGTCATATGGATAATGGTCATAGTCTGCTTGTTAGGGTCATATAGGGTACGGTCATAGTCTGATTGTTAGGGTCATATGCTAAATGGTCATAGTCTGTTTGTAAGTGTCATATGGGTGATGGTCATAGTCTGTAGGGTCGGTCATATTGTTAATGGTCATAAATATTATGCGCCATTTAGATTAAAGTCTTAGTTTTACCTTAAAAGTTATATGCTTCTGGTCAGGATCTTTAGTGTCATATGGTAAATGGTCATAATGATTGTGATCATATTGTTTGTTTGATTAGACAGTCTTGAGTCACTGTAGTTGATGCCTACTAAAACAGTGGTTGAATGGCATTTACAATCAATTGCTATTCTATGGCCATTAGTTAGAAGAAGACCGAAGCCTTGAGGTGGTCATGCAATCTAGATTCTAGACTAGTCTAAAAAAGAAGCAGATCCGACGTAATGATATTTTTCGAATAGTTAAATAATATCCTGCAGTGCTTTTACTATGTAGTCATCAAATTAATTCGCAATAAACTTCTCCGTACATTCCTTCGGGTGTGTTGCCTTTTTGCTTGCTTGCAACAAAACCAGTACGAGCGGGTTGGATAGGCAATTTTTTCCTGTTGCTGCTTTTGCGTGTTGCACAAGCAGTTTTGCGCAGCTTACTCTGGCTTGAATTTCTTAGAAATATGGGCTTTCTGCTCAATGATGGACTTGATTCAGTGTTTCTTTGCAGAAGACTGATTAATAGAGGCGGGTATAAAATTGTATTTAACTTTTTTGCAGCTTCCTCTATTCGAGTAAATATAATTAGTCTTCTTGAGGCGGAAAATTTTAATTAAATATTTTTGCCCAGCAGATTGTGAGAGAAGGGTCTTGGGGAAAATGTGTGCTTTTGAGTGATTAAGACAGATGGACAGACAGATAAACAGATACTAAAACAAACAAGTAGACAGACAGACAGATAGGCAGACAGACAGGTAGGCAGACACTAAACCAGACCGGCAGACACTAAACCAGACCGGCAGACACTAAAACAGACAGGCAGAGTCTAAACCAGACCGGCAGACACTAAAACAGACAGGCAGAGTCTAAACCAGACCGGCAGACACTAAAACAGGCAGGCAGACACTAAACCAGACCGGCAGACACTAAACCAGACAGGCAGACACTAAACCAGACAGGCAGACACTAAACCAGACCGGCAGACACTAAACCAGACCGGCAGACACTAAACCAGACAGGCAGACACTAAACCAGACAGGCAGACACTAAACCAGACCGGCAGACACTATAACAGACCGACAGACACTAAACCAGACAGGCAGACACTAAAACAGGCAGGCAGACACTAAACCAGACCGGCAGACACTAAACCAGACAGGCAGACACTAAACCAGACAGGCAGACACTAAACCAGACCGGCAGACACTAATCCAGACCGGCAGACACTAAACCAGACCGGCAGACACTAAACCAGACAGGCAGACACTAAACCAGACAGGCAGACACTAAACCAGACCGGCAGACACTAAACCAGACAGGCAGACACTAAACCAGACCGGCAGACGCTATAACAGACCGGCAGACACTAAACCAGACAGGCAGACACTAAACCAGACAGGCAGACACTAAACCAGACCGGCAGACACTAAACCAGACAGGCAGACACTAAACCAGACAGGCAGACACTAAACCAGACAGGCAGCCACTAAAACAGACAGGCAGAGTCTAAACCAAACCGGCAGACACTAAAACAGGCAGGCAGACACTAAAACAGACCGGCAGACACTAAACCAGACCGGCAGACACTAAAACAGGCAGGCAGCCACTAAAACAGACAGGCAGAGTCTAAACCAGACCGGCAGACACTAAAACAGGCAGGCAGACACTAAACCAGACAGGCAGACACTAAACCAGACAGGCAGCCACTAAAACAGACAGGCAGAGTCTAAACCAGACCGGCAGACACTAAAACAGGCAGGCAGACACTAAACCAGACAGGCAGACACTAAACCAGACCGGCAGACACTATAACAGACCGACAGACACTAAACCAGACAGGCAGACACTAAACCAGACCGGCAGACACTAAACCAGACAGGCAGACACTAAACCAGACAGGCAGACACTAAACCAGACCGGCAGACACTAAACCAGACCGGCAGACACTAAACCAGACCGGCAGACACTAAACCAGACAGGCAGACACTAAACCAGACAGGCAGACACTAAACCAGACCGGCAGACACTAAACCAGACAGGCAGACACTAAACCAGACCGGCAGACGCTATAACAGACCGGCAGACACTAAACCAGACAGGCAGACACTAAACCAGACAGGCAGACACTAAACCAGACAGGCAGACACTATAACAGACCGACAGACACTAAACCAGACAGGCAGACACTAAACCAGACCGGCAGACACTAAACCAGACCGGCAGACACTAAAACAGACCGGCAGACACTAAACCAGACCGGCAGACACTAAAACAGACAAAAATAGCAAGCGAGTTACAAGCAGACGGTTAAGAAAGGATCAAACAGAATTCCTTATTTCCCAAATACACTCCAGTCGGTCGAAGATTTTATTGGGACTTAAAGCAGTATTAAAGTACTAAGCTCACTGGGACCCTGCGGGAGGTGCTTACGCAGAATGCAGTTTGTGTACGCATCGTTATTAATCTTTGTAGAGTGTCTGAACAGATTCGTTTTCACCTTGTGTCTTACATTGTCAGAAGATGAAACGCTACTTATATTACTGTTTAATTTATTCAGTGAGTAGTCTGTTCGGACTGAACATACATAATATACTATTAAAATCAATATCTATCTAACTATCCCGAACAGTGCGGCAGTAAAAACATTCGCTTCGTAGTGATGAACAACCTGCTGCCCTCTACTATACGGCTAACGGAGAAGTACGACCTGAAAGGCTCCACTTATAAGCGCCAGGCAAGCAATGCCGAGCGAGCGAAATCTTCGCCTACGTTTAAAGATTTGGATTTTAAGTGAGCAAGATTATTATTTATAATATTCAATATGAAACTGTGTCCTAAAGACAGTTCTTCTGTTTGAGCTCTCCATGAGCCATATATTAGAGCACTCCATCCATTTGAGAAGTCCATACATTTGAGCACTCCATCCATTTCAGCACTCCATCTATTTGAGCACTCCATCCATCTGAGCACTCCATCCATTTGAGCACTCCATCCATTTGAGCACTCCATCCATTTGAGCACTCCATCCATTTGAGCACTCCATCCATTTGAGCACTCCATCTATTTGAGCACTCCATCTATTTGAGCACTCCATCCATTTGAGCACTCCATCCATTTGAGCACTCCATCCATTTGAGCACTCCATCCATTTGAGCACTCCATACATTTGAGCACTCCATCCATTTGAGCACTCCATCCATTTGAGCACTCCATCCATTTGAGCACTCCATACATTTGAGCACTCCATCCATTTGAGCACTCCATCCATCTGAGCACTCCATCCATTTGAGCACTCCATACATTTGAGCACTCCATACATTAGAGTACTACATACATTAGAACACTCCATCCATTTGAGCACTCTATCCATTTGAGTACTCCATCCATTTGAGCACTCCATCCATTTGAGCACTCCATCCATTAGAGCACTCCATACATTTAAGCACTCCATTCCCTAAGTCTCATCCGCATTGTCCGCAGAGCACTACACGAGACGGGCCTGTCGCTTGAGGCAGACATCTACACCAGCCTAATCGAATGCATTAGTCGAGACTGTCTGGTACTTGAATCGTTTCGAATTATGGACTACTCGCTACTGTTGGGCATTTATAATTTAGATCAGACTCTTCGAGAAAGGGTGAGCTATTGATTTGAGTTATGACTTATGATTTAAAACCTCTCCCATCTTTTTAGTTTTTATGAGAGTTCCCATCAATTTACTTTGGGATTTCTAATGAAAAAACCCCAGGATTTTCCACTAAACTACCCTGGATTTTCCCAACAAGCTACCTGAGATTTCCCTATAAATAGCTCCGGGGTTTTCCTCTAAACAACCCCGGGATTTGTCAATAAAATACCCATTATTTCCCAAAAATACCCCGGAATTTCCCAATAAACTACCCTGAGATTTCCCAAAAAATAACCAGGATTTCCTAATAAAATACACGGGATTTCCCACGAAATACCCCGGGATTTCCCAATAAACTACCCTGAGATTTCCCTATAAACAACCCTTGGATTTCCCAAAATCAACCCTAAGATTTCCCTATAAACAACTCTGGGATTTCCCAATAAGCTACCCTGGGATTTCCCAATAAGCTACCCTGGGATTTCCCAATAAACTGTGACTGCACTTGGAATCGAGCCTGGGTCGCTGGCACACCTGGGCTAACCATGGGATTTCCCTACCTTAAGATTTTCCACTTTCACCAATAGTGATGTACTTTAAAATGGGTCGCCAAATCATCAACAGGAGCGTCAGCGACCCACCAGCTCCGTTGGCGCCGCTGCAACAGTTGGCTTCGCAGGCGGCGCGCCGTCAACTTCCGGCGCAGGCGCAGCAACATCCGCATCGGCACTGACCGCCTCTGCAGCGGCCGCCTCCGCCAGCTTCGATGAATCCGACGGCAATCAGCAGCAGCAGCGACGCGCTGGCCGCGGCGGCAGCGTTGAAGGCCTTCAACGAGGCTGGAGTCTAAAGAAGATTTCCGTGTTCAATACGCCGATTGAGTCAATCAATGCTGAGAACACGGCGCCCATCGATTTGCACTCTGACGAGATGGACATTACTCCGTGAGGCATTGTTCATTATGAAGGGATTTTCATTGTGATGGGATTTTTCGTTTTGATGGGATTTCTCATTATGATGAGATTTCTCATTATGATGAGATTTCTCATTATGATGGGATTTCTCATTATGATGGGATTTCTCATTATGGTGGGATTTCTCATTATGGTGGGATTTCTCATTATGGTGGGATTTTTCATTATAGTGGGATTTCTCATTAGCTCGTATGATGGGATTTTTCGTTTTGATTGGATTTTAGTGTGATGGTATTTACCATTGTGATAGGATTTTCCATTGTGATGATATTTTCCATTGTGACGGTATTTTCCATTGTGATGGGATTTTCCACTGACTGTTAATTTGATCCTCAGTTAGGTATATTTTCATGTCACATATGGGATAATCACTTTGTAACAATAGTTTTATCGCTATTGCTTTCAGGGTTGGCGGCATTCCAGCTAGAAACGCCAAAGGCGAGCGCCTATTCCTATACATGGGCATCATTGACATCCTGCAGAATTATCGCCTGTTCAAGAAGATGGAACATGCCATGAAGAGTATCATTACTGACGGGGTGAGTTATAAATTTGCAATAATACAGGTTGCTAATTTCATGGCGGCATTCATTAGAGTTATTATTGGTGGCCTTGATTATATGGTTTTTGTTAGCGGCATACTCGTAGATCAGAGAGTTTTCGTTGGTGGCATAATGAAGTTATCAATTAAAGGTACTTCTTACCTTGACGTCGTTTGGAGATATCCCTTCTGTATACTTCGAGTAGATCTCGCGTGGATCTCTTTGTGATCTTGTAGATCAGGCGCCTTGATTCTTCAGTCGCTTCTGGTCCAGGTTTTCTTCCACTTCCGACGAAGTTCCTTCCGGCGGGTATCTTCAGTCAGGACCAGCCTCGTATCAAACAATGGGATCCCTGCGCCGAATAGCGGTTTCTCGTTAGCCTTCTCCTTCTAGTAGTGCCTCTCTGCACTCTAGGTAATGCTCCGGTTATCTCTAAGATCTATTAGGGTAGTACTTCGGGCGACTACTGCCAATGGAGTCTCAATGGACTCAAGAGTCAAGTCACACTAGACTTGAGCGAGACGTCTCAAACACAGGCGCAAATGAGAAAGGCTTACCGCAACAACTCGACCGAGTCTCGATTGACTTGGTAACCAGGAAGTCTCGCTAAGGGCTTCCTCTTCGGAGCGCTCCTCTTCCGTGGGGAAAATAACTCCGGTACCGCTTTGGACCGCTTGTATTTATAGACGATTTTGTGGGCCAAAAATAGTAACATGATGATTCACGCGTTGCGCTATAAGGGGTAACATGATTCATCGTGTGGTTATAAATAGTAATATGACCCATGGTGCTGCCATAAATAGTAACATGATTCATTCTGCTGCTATAAATAGTAACATGAATCATTCTGCTGCTATAGATAGTAACATGAATCATCCTTAAAGTTTAGGTGCGCATGCGTGCACTTATTTACTTATAGTAACATTCTACGATTGTCAATTTACTTCTTTGCGGGAGGTAGAACACTCTACAATAAATTAAGGTGTTTTTAGCGGCATAGATCAGAGGGTTTTTGTTGGTGGCATAAATTGAAATGTTCTTATTGGCGGCACAGATCAAAGTGTTTTTATTGACGGCATAGATCAAAAGTTGTTGGCGGTATAGTTCAAAGGGATTTATCGGCGGCATAGATCAAAAAAAATTATTTGCCGCATAGATCAAAGAGTTGTTATTGGCGGCATGGATCAAAGGGTTGTTATCGCAACAGTTTAAAGGCTAATGATATTGCTATTGGGTTTTTTGGCGGCTGTTTTTTAACTAACCGTAATAAAAGCTTTTTGTCAGTATGGTTATGTTTCTATAGTTTATTCTACAATAACTTTATCCAGGACACAGTGAGCGTGCACAATCCTAGATTCTACTCTGAAAGATTTCAATTGTATCTGAAGAACGACGTCTTCAAAAAGGTTGAAAGCTGTAAGTACTTTGATGTAATCAAAGTGTTTTGTAAAATAATTTTACTAACAAATTTGATTTTCAATTTTCTGTTTTTTGTTAGTTCATCAGAATAGTAAATGTTAAATTGTCAAGCTAATCACAATTGGATTTTGTTGAGTTGTTTGAATGTTATTTAAAGTGCTAAAATTGGCACATTTTTGGCAAGAGTTAATGAGCGTTAGTGTACGTGACTTTGGTGTGAGTCTTGTAACTACAAGATTTTTATTTAACTAATATAGCTTAAATGTATATTATAAAATAGTGAGGAATCACTAAATACTTTTGTGCCAATCAGAGTTGTTATATTAAAACCTATTCGTTTCCAAATTGCACCACCTCAATGCTAATAAGCCTCCCGGATCCTCAGTTGCTGGACCAGCCTCCCAGATCCTCAGTTGCTGGGCCAGCTTCCCGGATCCTCAGTTGCTTTGCCAGCCTCCCAGAGTGTCCGTTGCTGCGCCAGCCTCCCGGATCCTCAGTTGCTGGACCAGCCTCCCGGATCCTCAGTTGCTGGACCAGCCTCCAGGATTCTCAGTTGCTGGGCCAGCCTCCCGGATCCTCAGTTGCTGGGCCAGCCTCCCAGATCCCCAGTTGCTGGCCACCAGCCTCCCAGATCCCCAGTTGCTGGGCCACCAGCCTCTCAGATCCTCAGTTGCTCTGCCAGCCTCTCAGATCCTCAGTTGCTGGGCCAGCCTCCCAGATCCTCAGTTGCTGGGCCAGCCTCCCAGATCCTCAGTTGCTGGGCCAGCCTCTCAGATCCTCAGTTGCTGGGCCAGCCTCCCAGATCCTCAGTTGCTGGGCCAGCCTCCTAGATCCTCAGTTGCTGGGCTACCAACCTCCCAAGCATCTAGAATAAAAATTAAAATAAATAATAATTATACTAATATGTATATCGTTAATAGTTAACACACAACATTTGTGCCATTCTCTTGTGCCATTCTCCTGCCACAATTTTTCACATTGTTTCATAATTGCCATCTGATTGAAATCCTTAGCTCAGTAGTGTTTATGATTATTAATTTTGAAATTCAATTCCAAGTGGACGAGCCGCACATGCTTGGACCAAATGCGCTCCGATTCCGGCGTATCGTTAATCTCGGTAATAAAAATATTCATCGCGAGAGTGTGTTTGTCTTTAGTAGCATCATGATATAAAGTTAGTTAATAAACCTTTAGTTTTTACACCATCAATATAGTTTATATTTCAATTATGGATTATCAGTGGCACACGGCATAATAATCATAATATTGTTCAGCAATGATATATACTTCACCATCGTTTTTTGTCGCTATTATTTATTGTTTTTTTCACTTTGAGTTCTTTTACTCCTTGACTTTCTTCTAGCACTACTACTATTAGTACTATTATTGAACACTCTTAATTAATATATCATCAGGTTCCATGCCTACTTAAGCCTAATTTGTGGCACTTTTAAATGTGTGTACTTTCTATAGGATGCTGGTTGTCTGACCATCAGTTATCGTCTCTTTCTGTTAGTATACAGTGGGAGTGTTTGGTATCACACTCACAAATGGTTGAGGTACTTTTCACTGATTTTTAGAGAATAAATTATCTAAAAAAAGCGAGACAGACAGACAGACAGACAGACAGACAGACAGACAGACAGACAGACAGACAGACAGACAGACCGACAGAAAGACAGACACACAGACAGACAGAAAGACAGACACACAGACAGACAGACAGAGAGACAGACACACAGACAGACAGACAGAGAGACAGACAGAAAAATAGACACACAGACAGACAGACAGACATACATCCCTACAGACAGACAGACAGACAGACAGACAGAAAGACAGACAGAAAGACAGACACAAAGACAGACAGACAAACATACATCCCTACAGACAGGCAGACAGACAGACAGACAGACAGACAGACAGACAGGCAGACAAAAAACCTGTATTGTTTTTATTAGAACTGAATTGTTTTTCCAATGTACAGGGGTATTAAATTTAGTTATATGCTTCGTAGAAATATTTGCATTTATTGGATATTTCGTAAGTTTATTCCAGTAACTGTTGTGTCAGATAGTTTTCTAAATTTTTGGTTGTTGGGCTAATTTAGCTGCACTTTATTATTGTCTTCGTGTAAGTAATTTATTGAAGAAATAGTATACTACTGCCTTAAACTACTGTGCGGGCGCAAGTAGAATAATCGAACATTGCCGCCTTTTTTAAAAGAGAAATAAAAATGTTAATATTGCCCTATTTTTTCAAATTAACATAAACAGCCTCAGCTGCGATTGGTAAGATTTTGATTAATACTTTTTCAATACAAAATTAATGTTTAATTGAATTACCGCTGTGCGTTTAACTGCGTAGAGTCTATTTTCTTTAAAAAATATTCTAATATTTAAAATTTGACGTATATATCTATACTACTGAATTAGATTTGCTTTAGTCAGTAGTGCGTTAACTTTTTTTCTGACGGCTTACTATATAAATATTACCTATAAATGTCAAGGTAATAAAATAGAGAAATAATCTCAGTTTTTATTGGCCTATTAAATATCGCTTTACCTGTTTATTACAAAATGTCTGTAATTATACTCGTAATTAACAAATTTTCTAGAAATTATTTTTCTGCCACAACTGCCAGTTAATTACTTGTTCAAATAAGATAAGATATGTTTTATCGCTGGCTGTGTTCACTCGCGTATATACGTGTAATTATTTAATTATTAATTCACATAGATCTCACTTATTTGATATCTGCTCAACTGAGCGTAATTTTAAAGGCAACACTGATATAATTATCATGCTATTTTACCATCGCCCTCGCCCAGCTATGAAATCGGCGCCCAGCAGGCGACGCGCGGCGACGCGCGGTCGATCATCCACTATCGACGATTCTGGTTGTTTAAGCGGCAGCGATGGTCTCCGGCCTGCCAGTATGATGGCTGCCGTGGCCGTCTCTGCTGGACTGGATGGTGAGGACTGCTGATAGTCTGTGTCCAGTTGTCCTGTGTCTGACTCTCTCTGTGTTCAGTTCTCCTGTGTCTCTCTCTGTGTCCAGTTCTCCTGTGTCTGACTCTCTCTGTGTCCAGTTCTCCTGTGTCTGACTCTCTCTTGTCCAGTTCTGTGTCTGACTCTCTCTGTGTTCATTTCTCCTGTGTCTCTCTGTGTCCAGTTCTCCTGTGTCTGACTCTCTCTGTGTCCAGTTCTCCTGTGTCTGACTCTCTCTGTGTCCAGTTCTCCTGTGTCTCTCTCTGTATCCAGTTCTCCTGTGTCTGACTCTCTCTGTGTCCAGTTCTCCTGTGTCTGACTCTCTCTGTGTCCAGTTCTCCTGTGTCTGACTCTCTCTGTGTCCAGTTCTCCTGTGTCTGACTCTCTCTGTGTCCAGTTCTCCTGTGTCTGACTCTCTCTGTGTCCAGTTCTCCTGTGTCTGACTCTCTCTGTGTCCAGTTCTCCTGTGTCTGACTCTCTCTGTGTCCAGTTCTCCTGTGTCTGACTCTCTCTGTGTCCAGTTCTCCTGTGTCTGACTCTCTCTGTGTCCAGTTCTCCTGTGTCTGACTCTCTCTGTGTCCAGTTCTCCTGTGTCTGACTCTCTCTGTGTCCAGTTCTCCTGTGTCTGACTCTCTCTGTGTCCAGTTCTCCTGTGTCTGACTCTGTCTGAATCGTACATGTATGTCTCCTTTCATACTTTCATCCCTTCTCCAGTTCTCCCTTCATTCTATCCTTCTGTCTCCATTCTATCCCCCTGTCTCCCTTTATTCTATCCCCCTGTCCCCCTTCATTCTATCCCCCTGTCCCCCTTCATTCTATCCCCCTGTCCCCCTTCATTCTATCCCTCTATCTCCATTCTATAGTTTCTCATCTCCCTTCTCCCATCGCAACAGACAGCAGCGGTTCCGCCCTCTCGACAGTCGCCGCCGCCGCACTGCCGCAGTCGCAGCCAGCCGGCGCCATCGACGATCGCGACTTGACCCCGTGGGACTCTGCGACACCAAGACTGTTGATCAGGTCTGGCAGCCACGGGAACGGTGAGTTACTGGGCTATTTGCTGCCGTGCTTCACGTTCTGCTGCCCCTAATCTCTGCTACTTTGTAGCTGGCGTTTTAATGTAGTTTTTAACACTGGCTTTAATTTTAGTGTGCGACCCTTGCACACCTTGTCTCCCTTCTCCTGTCTCACTTCTCCTGTCTCCCTTCTCTCCTGTCTCCCTTCTCTCCTGTCTCCCTTCTCTCCTGTCTCCCTTCTCTCCTGTCTCCCTTCTCTCCTGTCTCCCTTCTCTCCTGTCTCCCTTCTCTCCTGTCTCCCTTCTCCTGTCTCACTTCTCTTGTCTCCCTTCTCCTGTCTCCCTTCTCCTGTCTCCCTTCTCTCCTGTCTCCCTTCTCCTGTCTCCCTTCTCCTGTCTCACTTCTCTTGTCTCCCTTCTCTCTTGTCTCCCTTCTCCTGTCTCCCTTCTCTCCTGTCTCCCTTCTCTCCTGTCTCCCTTCTCTCCTGTCTCCCTTCTCTCCTGTCTCCCTTCTCTCCTGTCTCCCTTCTCCTGTCTCCCTTCTCTCCTGTCTCCCTTCTCTCCTGTCTCACTTCTCTTGTCTCCCTTCTCTCCTGTCTCCCTTCTCTCCTGTCTCCCTTCTCTCCTGTCTCACTTCTGTCTCCCTTCTGTCCTGTCTCACTTCTCCTGTCTCCCTTCTCTCCTGTCTCACTTCTCCTGTCTCCCTTCTCTTGTCTCCCTCTCTCCTGTCTCCCTTCTGTCCTGTCTCCCTTCTCCTGTCTCCCTTCTCTTCTGTCTCCCTTCTCCTGTCTCCCTTCTCCTGTCTCCGTTCTCCTGTCTCACTTCTCCTGTCTCCCTTCTCCTGTCTCCGTTCTCCTGTCTCACTTCTCCTGTCTCCCTTCTCCTGTCTCCCTTCTCTCCTGTCTCCCTACTCCAGTCTCTCTTCTCTCCTTTCTTCCTTCTCCTGTCTCACTCTCTTATGTCTCACGTCTCTCCTCTGCTTTCTTCGTCTGGCGTAATTTTTATTATCTATTAACAAATTATAAATCCAACATTCATTTTAAAAACTCTGTAGATTCCCCCAGTTTTTTAAATTGTTTTTCTTGTTTTCATTCGTCTGTGTTGCCTAAATATTATCTTGTCTGATTAATAACAATTTCTTTTTGATTAATATATTTAGGTCAGCTATATAAGTTAATGCTTAGAATGCCGCATGCATAATATTCTACTTAAATTCCAGCATTAGTAGTAGTAAAAGTAGTAGTGGTATGAATTTCGCGCATTTATAAACTTACTAACTACCTTTACATGTAATTATAACATGGTATAGAAATTTTATTATATATTTAGTAGCTACTCAAATTACTAAAGTTAATCTTATATATGTAGTAGTACTACTAATAAGGTAGTAAGCTGTTAAATGCATACTTAATAACTTCATATACCCTCCTATCTGCACAAAATATTGCACAAAAATATTTTCAAATTCAATTGGATATTAGTTTTTAATCTAGTTTAGGGTGTTATCATTTAGGCCACGCCAACAGTTTATTCATTTTTTGTTGTCATTATCGCATTTGCGGTGCTAAATGTGTGCATTTGCATATTTTTCTTTAATACTATAATCAACAGTGGTTGGAATTGGAGCTGGAGCATCTGGAATACACACGGTAAAAGTTGTTGACAAACGATGTTATTTTATATTGACGAAAGACTCTTAGTAAACTTGTAATTTTAATTTAAATCAGAGGACTGACCTTTCCTTCACCCATTGGTCGGGACACCCCCCCCGCCACATCCTTCATTCTTATTGGTCGGGACACCCACCCGCCCTATCCTACATTCTTATTAGTCAGGACACCCACCCACCCCGCCCATCCTTAATTCCTATTGGTCGAGACACCGACCCGCCCCATCCTTCATGCTTATCGATAAGGCCACCCACCCCGCCCATCCTTCATTCCTATTGGTCAGGACACCCACCCCGCCCATCCTTCATTCCTATTAGTCAGGACACCCACCCCGCTTATCCTTCATTCCCATTGGTCGGGACACTTACCCCGCCCCATCCTTCATTCTTATTGGTCATGACACCCACCCCGCTCATCCTTCATTCCCATTGGTCGGGACACTTACCCCGCCCCATCCTTCATTCTTATTGGTCATGACACCCACCCCGCTCATCCTTCATTGTTATTAGTCAGAAAACCCACCCTGCCCCATATTTCATTCCTATTGGTCGAGACACCGACCCGCCCTATCCTTTATTCTTATTGGTCGGGACACCCACCCGCCCCACTCGTTCATTCCTACTGGTCGAGACACACACCCGCCCTATTCTTTATTCCTATTAGTCAGCAAACCCACCCGCCCATCCTTGATTCTTATTGGTCGGGCATCCACCACATAATAAGGTAGTTGAATGAAAACACAAGAATAATTTTTTACGGTTTCTTTTGTATTTGACTTTGGGTATCAAGGTGTAAGATTAGTTAAAGCAGTTGGAGTGCTTTAAACGATTTTTAATTGTCCATTAAAGGCTTTGTCTACAATGTAATCAATTAATCACAAACGATTTGCACTTTCACATACTTACTTTGTCTATACTGGCTTGCTGCTAAAATGCTTATCTAATCTGATTAATTAATTAATCCCGCTTATCTTTTCTAATTTTCTACTTTTTGATCACAGTACAATGAGTCATTTTGCACGAATTAAATCTAAAATCAATTCTAAATTTGTAGTAGAAATTTAGCTATCATTAGTTCGGTGCAGTGCCTATAGATATAGTAAACTTTTCAGCTAACTATCTGCTGCTTAATAATGTTTTTGTATCACTAGAAGCATTTTTTCAACTTTTGTACGTTATTGATTATTATTAAAGAATAATTTGTGATGCCCAAATCAGTGTTTACTCCCCGCATAGCCAGTCCTCACCCACCACCCCAAGCCAATGTACACTCGCCGCATAGCCAGTCCTCACCCACCACCCCAAGCCAATGTACACTCGCCGCATAGCCAGTCCTCACCCACCACCCCAAGCCAATGTACACTCGCCGCATAGCCAGTCCTCACCCACCACCCCAAGCCAATGTACACTCGCCGCATAGCCAGTCCTCACCCACCACCCCAAGCCAATGTATACTCGCCGCATAGCCAGTCCTCACCCACCACCCCAAACCAATGTACACTCGCCGCATAGCCAGTCGTCACCCACAAATAATTTACATAGTATAGTACAGACCAATGTTTTTCGAGTTCGATTTGTACTTTTGTCGTCTAAAAATAGAGAAGCATTATTTATAACATTTTAAAATCCAACTTTCAACCATATTTTTATTTCAGACCTACCTCTAACTGAGACAACTGCTGACGCAACTAAATTAGATGATTCCGAAGACTGAAAACATTTCAGCTACACTACTGCTACTGTTTTAGGTTCTAGTAGTCAAGCCAGGCGAATACAACCTATAGCAATTAAAGTCAATGGCAGTGCTAATAAAATAACTGTCATATAGTTATTTATTTTTAACTGCGATACTTCATCTGGTCCAGATTGTGTTTTTTTTATATATAACTTGTATAAGCCTACCTATACAAGTTATGTAACTGTTGCACACCTCTAATGCATAATACGCATCCAATACTACTCTTGGCATATATATAGTTAAACACACACTGTTTTTGTTTGTTCTTTCTCGTTTATCATTTGTGTTTATCCAAGTACGTCTGTTTCCTTTTCCAATCGCTTTGGGAGTCTTGCAAGCTTTTTGTGTGTGTTTGAGTGTGTCTTACTGTCTGCACTCTGTTGTGTTATTAATATTTCATAAATTATTTTCAACCCGATTGTTTGTCATTTGTTTGGTGTCAGTCTGTGATAACTCTATCATTTATGTTTGTTTAATTATTATTAATTTATTATAACATGGCACATCAGTTAGCTTAGCAACTTGTAAAGACTTTTTTATAAATAATATTTTCCAGTTTTAAATTTGCAACTTTATTGCTTACAAAATCGGATCACTGTTAGATTATAGAAGCTTAGTTTTAATAAAAAAAACATTTGTTAGTAGCTTAGTGAAACTTTTAATTTACGTTATCACTCTACTGTAAGTAGTTGGTCCTCGGTAAAATTTGCAACAATAACTGCTGATCGTTGGGTGTTTAGGTTTTTTTATTATTTTATCTTTTAGTAGTATAATCTAGTATAATCAGTGTTTGGTTTTATGTTGTAACTGTCCTGCGCTTAAATAAATAATTGAATCTATATCTATTCCAAGAAATCAAGGCGTACTTTGTGTGTTTCTTAGGGCATGAAAATTCATTTTTATACGAAACTGTTTACTTGATACTGGTTATTACATATAGTAATATTTATTAATGTAGCCATATCCGCCTATTACAAATTGTTATTTAAAATTTCGCATCAAAATACAATTATTATTAGACAATTTGTAATCAGTTGAAGCAAGTTGCAATTTTATTCTTTCACCGAAATCCATGCAAAAGAAATGTTGCTGCTGTTTCGGTCGTTTCTTGTGAGTTTGAGTCATAAAACGTCATGAGTTCTGGTCATCAACCAACATGAACTTCGGTCATAAACCAACATTAATTCCGGGCATAAACAACATGAACGTCGGTCATAAAACAGCATGAACTTCGGTCATAACCAACATGAATTTTGATCATAAAGGACATGAATACCGATCATAAACCAACATGAACTTCGGTCATAAAACAGCATGAATTCTGGTCATGAATTTTGGTTATAAACCAACATGAATTTCGGTCATATTGTAAAAGAGCAAGACATCACGGTAGTTCATGATTGAGAAACATGAGTTTTGGTCATAAAGCAGCATAAATTTTGGTCATTAATAAGCTATTATCTAGGTAATATGAAATATTTAGTTAATGTTTTTATATATGCTTGAAGTGAGGGTGATAATCGCAAACAAAGTTAAAAATTACAATATTAAGCTTATTTGACATAATAACATGTGCAAAGTATCAAACGTGTCTTCTCTAAGTTAAAGCCTGTGCCATCCGGAAGTGCTTTTTACAAAAGATACAAATGTACAGATAAATGTTTGTTATGCTTGTGTATAGTTAGGTAATTAACGGGGCTATAGAAAGCCCAAACTAAGCTGCATGTTGGCCATGTAGGACATCCTTGACTTGTCTCTATCTGTGTATCTGCCTGTCCTGTCTGTCTGTCTTGCGCGGATTCGATTAATTCATGAGGCACTCTGCGAGGTCTTCTTCGCTTTATTGATCTGCAATAATTGCATCAGCTCAATTGCCAGATAAAATTATCAAGTCGTGCTAGCGGTTACGCTGAATTGCTGCGTATAAGTAGATTTTCGGTCTTGAAGGCTGTGAACTCTCTTGAAAGTTGGACTCTCCTGTGTCCACTCAAGCATGGCACTGCGCTGAGCACAAACAAAAAGTGCATCGGGTGCTTTGCGTGTTGCTTCAAGTTGTATCGTTTTTGGTATTGGTCTTGTGGTATCTTGGTTGGCGACCCCTGTCTCTTAGTGGGCGCCCCTGTCTCTTGGTGGGCAACCCCTGTCTCTTGGCCGCCCCCTGTCTCTTGGTTAGCGCCAATGTCTCTTGGTGGGCGCCCCTTGTCTCTTGATTATATACATCGAACTTAGAGAAGACAATCTTAGAGTTACACAGACAGCCCTGTCATGAATGAGTAAAACACTCCAGCCTAGAACTAAGAGTTCGGACTTAAAGTGGAAGAAGAAACTTCAATAGGAGAAGACACCCCAATTTCGAAAAGAAGACACCCCAATTCAAAAAGACACAGCAAATTCCGAGAAGACCCCCGATTAGTGTGAAGACACAACAATTGGTGAAGAAGACACCCCAATTGGTGAAGAAGACACCCCAATTGGTGAAGAAGACACCCCAACTGGTGAAGAAGACACCCCAATTGGTGAAGAAGACACCCCAACTGGTGAAGAAGACACCCCAACTGGTGAAGAAGACACCCCAACTGGTGAAGAAGACACCCCAACTGGTGAAGAAGACACCCCAATTGGTGATGAAGACACCCCAATTCAAGAAGACACCCCAATTCAAGAAGACGACCCAACTCAAGAAGACAACCCAACTCAAGAAGACACCCCAATTCAAAGACACCCCAATTCAAAAAGACACCCCAACTCATGAAGACACCCTATTTTCGAAAAGACCCCCAATTGGTCAAGAAGACACCCTATTTTCGAAAAGACCCCCAATTGGTCAAGAAGACACCCTATTTTTGAAAAGACCCCCAATTGGTCAAGAAGACACCCCAAGTTGACTTCTCCAGCTCAACCAGATCCAGAGATTAAAGTACATACAGGATCAGTCAGCTGTCACTATAGATGCCCACATGCAGACGTACAGGCATTAGGCAAAAGTTCTCCAGCTCAGTAGAATATTATTGGTTGAGAGTCGCCACCCCAATTGACTCAAAGACTTCTGTATAAATTATTTCACTGAGTTCGCTTAATGAATGTCGTCATTGCAATGTAAAGTTTTAAATCGCTATAGCAATTCAGTACAATTGTGTTTCCTTATGAGTCATAAAAGACAACAGCAGCAACAACAGAAGCAACAGGAAATGTTGCTGCCACAACAAAAACAACAACAGCAGCAACAACTTTCAACTGAAGGCAGCTTCGAGAGTGCCGGCACCGCCTCAAGGATGTTAAAAGATTGCAAAGACGGTGAAACTGACGACTGCCTGCTAGAAGAGTAAGTAGTGAATGAATGCAAGTGAAGTTCAGTGAAGAGTGCAAAGGGCTTTTGAGAGCTGTGCAGTGAGGAGGCGTAATATGAGCATGCAGATAATGAAATGTAGAAGTGAAAGGTTGAATTCTGGGGAACAATGAAATAAGATAGTTGCAGAGATGAAAGAAGGAATGCAAATAGAGGGAAGAAGAGATTCAGGTGGAGGTAGACAGGGTGAGATGGAGGTAGAGAATAGGAGATGGAGTTAGAAACAGTGAGATGTAAGTAGACAGAGTGAGATGGAGGTAGAGAATAGGAGATGGAGTTAGAAACAGTGAGATGTAGGTAGACAGAGTGAGATGGAGGTAGAGAATAGGAGATGGAGTTAGAAACAGTGAGATGTAGGTAGACAGAGTGAGATGGAGAAAGAGACAGTGAGATGGAGGCATAGAGAGTGTGAAATGGGTTTATACAGGGTAAGATGGAGGTAGACAGAGTGAGATGGAGGTAGAGACAGTGAGATGGAGGTAGACAGAGTGAGATGGAGAAAGAGACAGTGAGATGGAGGTAGACTGAGTGAGATGGAGGTAGAGAGAGTTAGATTGGGGTACAGTGAGTGAGATGGAGGTAGAGAGAGTTAGATGGAGGTAGAGACAGTGAGATGGAGGTAGACAGAGTGAGATGGAGTTAGAAACAGTGAGATGTAGGTAGACAGAGTGAGATGGAGGTAGAGAATAGGAGATGGAGTTAGAAACAGTGAGATGTAGGTAGACAGAGTGAGATGGAGAAAGAGACAGTGAGATGGAGGCATAGAGAGTGTGAAATGGGTTTATACAGGGTAAGATGGAGGTAGACAGAGTGAGATGGAGAAAGAGACAGTGAGATGGAGGCATAGAGAGTGTGAAATGGGTTTATACAGGGTAAGATGTAGGTAGACAGAGTGAGATGGAGAAAGAGACAGTGAGATGGAGGCATAGAGAGTGTGAAATGGGTTTATACAGGGTAAGATGGAGGTAGACAGAGTGAGATGGAGGTAGAGACAGTGAGATGGAGGTAGACAGAGTGAGATGGAGGTAGAGACAGTGAGATGGAGGTAGACAGAGTGAGATGGAGAAAGAGACAGTGAGATGGAGGCATAGAGAGTGTGAAATGGGTTTATACAGGGTAAGATGGAGGTAGACAGAGTGAGATGGAGGTAGAGACAGTGAGATGGAGGTAGACAGAGTGAGATGGAGAAAGAGACAGTGAGATGGAGGTAGACTGAGTGAGATGGAGGTAGAGAGAGTTAGATTGGGGTACAGTGAGTGAGATGGAGGTAGAGAGAGTTAGATGGAGGTAGAGACAGTGAGATGGAGGTAGACAGAGTGAGATGGAGTTAGAAACAGTGAGATGTAGGTAGACAGAGTGAGATGGAGGTAGAGAATAGGAGATGGAGTTAGAAACAGTGAGATGTAGGTAGACAGAGTGAGATGGAGAAAGAGACAGTGAGATGGAGGCATAGAGAGTGTGAAATGGGTTTATACAGGGTAAGATGGAGGTAGACAGAGTGAGATGGAGAAAGAGACAGTGAGATGGAGGCATAGAGAGTGTGAAATGGGTTTATACAGGGTAAGATGGAGGTAGACAGAGTGAGATGGAGGTAGAGACAGTGAGATGGAGGTAGACAGAGTGAGATGGAGAAAGAGACAGTGAGATGGAGGCATAGAGAGTGTGAAATGGGTTTATACAGGGTAAGATGGAGGTAGACAGAGTGAGATGGAGGTAGAGACAGTGAGATGGAGGTAGACAGAGTGAGATGGAGAAAGAGACAGTGAGATGGAGGTAGACTGAGTGAGATGGAGGTAGAGAGAGTTAGATTGGGGTACAGTGAGTGAGATGGAGGTAGAGAGAGTTAGATTGGAGTACAGTGAGTGAGATGGAGGTAGAGAGTGTGAAATGGAGGTAGGGAGTGTGAAATGGAGGTAGATACAGTGAGATGGAGGTAGACTGAGTGAGATGGAGGTAGAGAGAGTGAGATGGAGGCAGAGAGTGTCAGATGAGAAAGGTAGAGAAAAGAGGACAGAGGACACCGGGGCAGCCGAAGTCAAAGCGATCGATAATGACAGTTCAGACTGCTTCAACTAAGCAAGCAACTGCTGTACCGAAACTCGAAGGGCAGCCGCATGCACCACGATAACAGGGAGACAGAAGCTGCTTGAGAAGAGCGCTAAATTTTCGCTTTACTTTATTGTCTGAAAGTGGCTCTCAAAATTCATAATTAATGGGACTTCGGCCTGTGCTTATGCGGGTTAGTCAGCTGATTATGGGTGCCTATCCAGTTAATTAGAAATTTGATGAAGGCAGTGCCTCACCTGTAGCTTATTAAAGCCTTACAGATTTTTTGCTGAAGTTTTCAGCCAATAATCAGTGTATTGCAAAAAGGAAAGGTGACCGATTTGGTTTCACTTGCCCGTTTCTAGATGCGTTTCTAGTGTATTTCTAGCTGTCCTTTGTCTCATAATTGCTCACAGGCCATTGGTTAGGTCTGTCTGTCTGTCTGTCTGTCTGTCTGTCTGTCTGTCTGTCTGTCTGTCTGTCTGTCTGTCTGTCTGTCTGTCTGTCTGTCTGTCTGTCTGTCTGTCTGTCTGTCTGTCTGTCTGTCTGTCTGTCTGTTTGTCTGTCTTAGTGTCTGTCTGTCTGTCTGTCTGTCTGTCTGTCTGTCTGTCTGTCTGTCTGTCTGTCTTAGTGTCTGTCTGTCTGTCTGTCTGTCTGTCTGTCTGTTTGTCTGTCTTAGTGTCTGTCTGTCTGTCTGTCTGTCTGTCTGTCTGTCTGTCTGTCTGTCTGTCTGTCTGTCTTAGTGTCTGTCTGTCTGTCTGTCTGTCTGTCTGTCTGTCTGTCTGTCTGTCTGTCTTAGTGTCTGTCTGTCTGTCTGTCTGTCTGTCTGTCTGTCTGTCTTCCATCGTCAACATCCGTCGCACTCTATTCCTGGTCCCTTTCTCATTCTTTATCAACAATCTCTGAGACCAGTGTTTCCGTTCTTGCCTCTAAAATAGCTGTATATATATATTTATTTTCTATTTCTCTTTCTCTCTTTCTATTTTCATAAAGTCATTTTGGAGCGATTATAAGCACCACAACATCTTGAACTACATCTTGAAGTACACAGCTTACAGAGCACACTTTGCTCTTTGTATACAAAAATTTCTACATTGCATGGAGTTACTTAAACTAACTTTTATTCTCATAACAGTGCATTCTGGTGGTATGTTTGGAATAATGCGGGTCGTTGGATCAGAAATCTCAATTAAGACCGTTCGTTCTGTTCGTTCTAAGTAACTACTGCATGCATTAGGTGCATCAGTTATGCAACTGCATTAGCATTCCATCTCACTCCATGATTACTTATACACTTGCGCTTAGTTCCCTCCCCTTTCCCCCTTCCCACCCTCCTCTCGCCTTTTCCTCTCTCTTCTCACCGTCTCCCTCTCCTCTCCCTCTCTTATCTCTGTCTATACCTTTCTCCTTTTCTCCTCTCCGCTCTCTCCTCTCTTCATCTCCCTCTCTCTTCTCTTCCATTTTTCGTCTTCCGTCTTCCACCTCTCCTTTCTCACTCTCCTCCCCCTCTCTCTCTCTCTCTCTCTCTCTCTCTCTCTCTCTCTCTCTCTCTCTCTCTCTCTCTTCGAAATGGAAATGTCGGCATTTCGCGTCAGTGCTTTGGACTCTTGCCTCTACCCTTCTCTCTTCTCTCTCCTCTCCCTCTCTCTCCTCTCTCTCTCCTTTTCTCATCTCTCATTTAATCTCTCTGACTCACTTGTACCTTGCCAATCTTCCCTTCCAACTTCCTGCACAGCTTCCACCTTGTTTCCCTCATTAATTCTCCTCATCTGCCCTTCATTCTTTTGAAATGTGCATCTTGGCGTCCATCCTTGACAAAGTGTCAGTGCCGTCGCTACAGCAGTGAGCTGCTCAGGTTATGAATCAGGATTCTTCTCAATGGTTGTCACGTGCCAATGATTGCTTTAATATTGCCTGGTTGCTAACCGGTCTCTCCCACACTGAATCCGCTTCACTTCCTCCTGCTCATCATTCTCTCAGCCACCCTCACTGCCACAGTTTTAAACACTTCCTGTCTCATTATCGATCGAACCGCATTTCAAGTCTCCCAGCCCCAGCCTCCTCCTATAGCTTCATCCTTGCCCCCCCCCCAGCAACCAGCCATACACGCGCTTTATTTGAGTTCTCTCACGCCTGAACTTTTTGTCCTCATGTTTTTGTCCCACTGTATATCTCTGGCTTGTCACACTCAGTCAGTCACTCACCTGTTGTCACCTGCCTCACTCTCACTTTCTTACCCACCCCCCCCCCAGCCACACCCAGTGCCATGACTCTGGGTATGTAGCTCTGCTAATCCTCAATAAACAGAGTTTCAACACCCTATTTGGATATCGACTAGAGGTGAGGGTTAACAGGACTCCGAGTTCCCACGCTGACGCAAAGTACACCTCCTGTCTCCCCCTCGCCCTCATTCTGTCTCCCCCTCGCCGTCTTCCTGTCTACCCCTTGCCCTCAACCTGTCTCCCCCTCGCCCTCATCCTGTCTCCCCCTCGCCCTCATCCTGTCTCCCCCTCGCCCTCTTCCTGTCTCCCCCTCGCCCTCTTCCTGTCTCCCTCTTGCCCTCTCCTTGTCTCCCCTCGCCCTCTCCTTGTGTCCCCTCGCCCTCATTCTGTCTCCCTCTCACCCTCTTCCTGTCTCCCCTCACCCTCTTCCTGTCTCCCCTCACCCTCTTCCTGTCTCCCCTCACCCTCTTCCTGTCTCCCCTCACCCTCTTCCTGTCTCCCCTCACCCTCTTCCTGTCTCCCCTCACAAGATGAAATTCTCTCTTTCATCTCTTCCTCTCTTCTCTCCCCTCTCAGCTTTCTCCGCTCATTCGCTCATTCGCAAGCGCATGTAAAGAACGGTTTCGTAGTACAAAGCGGTAATCATATTGTACTTTTTTCTACTAAATGTAAGCCATCGTGATGCTTTTATTATCTTATAATTTACGAGCTAAAAATGCAAAGAACGAGGGTTAAACTTGTTCCAACTTTCTAGAATGGCACATCCTTATTGGATAACATAATATGGGAGCTAATAGTGTTACTTTTACTGGAATGTTTAAGACATTGTTATTAAAAAAATAGGAAAATTCTTTTGTACAGCATCATACTACTTATTTCGGTAGATAAGTAGCAGCAGTATGATGTTCATTCTACTTGTTTAGTCAATTGAGTTTTAGTCTAGTTATGGAATTTTCACAACATTTAGAATGTTTCACAGTCTCTTGTTGATTGTCACAGTTAATGGCTTGCATTAATCAATATTCAATTAAGATATTGATTATCAAGGTTTATGTTTCAAACTGTCATGCTTAATATTAGGTAGGTACGTATTGGATTATAAAGATTCATTATACGGATTATCTGAACTATGCTATGGATTATTATATTTATGTATCGGATTATCATAATTATGTATCGGATTATCATAAGTATGTATCGGATTATCATAATTATGCATCGGATTATCATAATTTTGTATTGGATTATCATAAGTATGTATCAGATTATCATAATTATGTATCAGATTATCATTATTATTATACATCGGATTATCATAATTATACATCGGATTATCATAATTATACATCGGATTATCATAATTATACATCGGATTATCATAATTATACATCGGATTATCATAATTATACATCGGATTATCATAATTATACATCGGATTATCATAATTATACATCGGATTATCATAATTATACATCGGATTATCATAATTATACATCGGGTTATCGTATTTATGTACCGGATTATCATAATTATGTATCAGATTATCATAAGTATGTATTGGATTATCATAAGTATGTATCGGATTATCATAAGTATGTATCGGATTATCATAATTATGCATCGGATTATCATAATTTTGTATCGGATTATCATAATTATGTACCGGATTATCATAAGTATGTATCGGATTATCATAATTATGCATCGGATTATCATAATTTTGTATTGGATTATCATAATTATGTATCGGATTATCATAATTATGTATCGGATTATCATAAGTATGTATCGGATTATCATAATTATGCATCGGATTATCATAATTTTGTATTGGATTATCATAATTATGTATCAGATTATCATAAAAATGTATCAGATTATTATTATTATTATACATCGGATTATCATAATTATACATCGGATTATCATAATTATACATCGGGTTATCGTATTTATGTACCGGATTATCATAATTATGTATCAGATTATCATAAGTATGTATTGGATTATCATAATTATGTATTGGATTATAATAATTATGTATCGGATTATCAAAATTATGTATTGGATTATCATAATTATGTATCGGATTATCATAAAATGTGTCAGATTATGATGATATTTACGTATCGGATTATCATAATTATTTATCGAAATATTATACTTCTTTGCATTATCACTATTTATTGTTCGGATTACCATCCTTATCATTCGGACAATTTACATTCTACATGTAGCTCTCAAAACTGGCTCTCTAATTCAGCTCTTCTAAAAGTACATCTCTAACAAAAACGTTGATCGCTCAGGCAGCAAAATATGAGAGAGAATCTTGCACGGGAAAAAAGCCGGTTTCTCCCCCGCCACCCCAAAAAAACAATTGCAGAATTGCATTCTCTCTGAGCAGCCTATACTCATACTTCTCTTCTTCATCCAATAAAAAAGCAGACAGTTAGCAAAGACATGAATTGTCAAAGAAAAAACTGTCAAAACAAGCGCATAGCAACCACACAGCCACACACGCATTCATCAGCAAAAACTAATTCGCGTCAGTGAATATACAAGAACAAAACGTGACCAAGGTGAATTCATTGACCTATCCGACAAATGTGGAGCCCCCGAAGGCTCAACCAGTCAACTCAACCATCCCCCCCATCTCATTGTCCCCAACGGCCCAGTAACCACCTGTGCCTATCGAGGAGAATGGCAGGCTTTGAAGGCTGCTTCAGGCCCCGATGCATCGCGCGGGCTGTTCAATTGAGACAGAGAGGCACGAGAGAGAGAGGCTGAGTGATGTCGAGGTGGATGGAGGTTAACGAGAATCGCAAGGAGAACGAAAATATCTCGGATTGCCCAATTGGATTGACAAAATCCGTTATGCCGTGGCCATAAATGGAGAATCTTTTAAATTTTATCAATTTCTCAACTATGTCCCTGAAAATGAAGCTGAATAACGATGGAGAATATTGAAAATGCCTTTACCAATCCAAGTTTAACGTCGCAAGATCTCCTTGAGACAACCTGGGGGCATTGGGGAGCTTGAAGAGGAAGGGGAAAGAGAGGGACAGAAAATGGATGGAATAGAGAGAGAGACAGTATGGACAGGGAAGCTGCAGATGAAGAATGGGGGGATTTTTCTATTAAACACGAGCGAATGCGCGTGGCTACTTCCGGAGAGAGACTGCAGAGCCTCATCAGCAAGCGCTATCATCTTCCCTAACAGCTCTTAACAGTTCACCTGGATATTTCCTAATTTCAAACTTTATTGCAACAAATTGTTATAATTGTTTTAAGTTATAAGACCATTGCAACCTACTATGCTCATATATTCGCAAGTGAGAGGCGACATCGCTTTGAGTAGAAGGCGGTAAGTGTGCCCAGAATATGAATATATTTGATTTTCAGCTTCATCTTTGGCTTATCTAACAGGAACAGATGTTGGAGAGCTTATCTAACAGGAACAGATGTTGGAGAGCTTATCTAACAGGAACAGATGTTGGAGAGCTTATCTAACAGGAACAGATGTTGGAGAGCTTATCTAACAGGAACAGATTTTGGAGAGCTTATCTAACAGGAACAGATGTTGGAGAGCTTATCTAACAGGAACAGATGTTGGAGAGCTTATCTAACAGGAACAGATGTTGGAGAGCTTATCTAACAGGAACAGATGTTGGAGAGCTTATCTAACAAGAACAGATGTTGGATCTTTTCTAACAAGAACAGATGTTGGATCTTTTCTAAGAGGAACAGATGTTGAATCTAACAGGAACAGATGTTGAATCTAACAGGAACAGATGTTGAATCTAACAGGAACAGATGTTGAATCTAACAGGAACAGATGTTGAATCTAACAGGAACAGATGTTGAATCTAACAGGAACAGATGTTGAATCTAACAGGAACAGATGTTGAATCTAACAGGAACAGATGTTGAATCTAACAGGAACAGATGTTGAATCTAACAGGAACAGATGTTGAATCTAACAGGAACAGATGTTGAATCTAACAGGAACAGATGTTGAATCTAACAGGAACAGATGTTGAATCTAACAAGAACAGATGTTGAATCTAACAGGAACAGATGTTGAATCTAACAGGAACAGATGTTGAATCTAACAGGAACAGATGTTGAATCTAACAGGAACAGATGTTGAATCTAACAGGAACAGATGTTGAATCTAACAGGAACAGATGTTGAATCTAACAGGAACAGATGTTGAATCTAACAGGAACAGTTCTCAGATCTAACAGTAATAGATCTGTACTTTCGTAACAAAACTCTTCTGTTGTCAAAGTTTAATTTGCTATAATTTTTAAATTTTTTTATTTACAAATTTTAAAACCCCTTTATCCTCTCAGTTGCGGCTACCAGTACCGGTGGCTGCACAACAAGAACTTCATCAAGCAGCTGCAGAAGGACAACATCGATTTGAGTCTGCTGCAGACGGAGCTCGGCTCCGCCGAAAATCGGGCCAAAAGATCCACGTGAGTGAGCTGGTGGTTATCTGACCACATTTTAATGATGATCTAATGGGATTCAAATAAAGATCTAATGGGATTATAATTTGGATCTATTTGAATTCTAACAAAAATCTAAATAGATTCGATTCTAGGAATGATTTATTGATTATCTAATAAGACTCGAATGTTCATCTAATGGGACTTAATGATGATTCAATGGGATTCTAGGAATGGTCTATTGAGACTATTATATACATCTAATGGGATTTAAATAATGATCTGATGGAATTCTAATGATGGTCTAATGAGATTCTAATGATGGTCTAATGAGATTCTAATGATGGTCTAATGAGATTCTAATGATGGTCTAATGATATTCGAATAATGATTTAATGAGATTCTAATGGGATTCTGATGATGGTCTAATGACATTCTAATAAAGATCTAATGGGATTCCAATAGTGGTCTATACCTTTCAGGATTTTTTTTTAATAATTGGAGCTTACCGGTTGGTCTATGGATTGAATTATAATAATAACTCCCCAAAAGTATACGTGCTCCCTTGTCCTACAGCTGGAAGCAGAAGCTGCTGCAGTGCATCAGGTCCAACGCGGCCCAGATTGTCCTCTGCGCACTGGTGCTCATCGATGCCGTGTTGGTGATTGCTGAGATCATTTTGGAGATTAAGGCTTTGAATAGTGAGTTCGCTGACTTTTTTGTCTTTTGTTCCAATGCTCTAATTTTGTTCTATAAGGAAGTTCACTGAATAATGCCTTGTTATTGTTCCACAGATATTTTAATGTTAAATTCTTAGTCCAATGAATTTATTCAAATCAATACTTGGCTAATTCCCAAAAAGCCATTGCTAATCTATCAACAACAATCACTAATCCCTTTTCAACAATCGCTAATCCCTCATCAACAATCGCTAATCCCTCATCAACAATCGCTAATCCTTCATCAACAATCGCTAATCCTTCATCAGCAGTCGCTAATCCCTCATCAACAATCACTAATCCTTCATCAGCAGTCGCTAATCCCTCATCAAAAATCGCTAATCCATCATTAACAATCGCTAAGCCCTCATCAACAATAGCTAATCCCTCATCAACAATAGCTAATCCCTCATCAACAATCGCTAATCCCTCATTAACAATCGCTAATCCCTCATCAACAATCGCTAATCCCTCATCAACAATCGCTAATCCCTCATCAACAATCACTAATCCTTCATCAGCAGTCGCTAATCCCTCATCAAAAATCGCTAATCCATCATTAACAATCGCTAAGCCCTCATCAACAATAGCTAATCCCTCATCAACAATAGCTAATCCCTCATCAACAATCGCTAATCCCTCATTAACAATCGCTAATCCCTCATCAACAATCGCTAATCCCTCATCAACAATCGCTAATCCATCATTAACAATCGCTAATCCCTCATCAACAATCGCTAATCCGTCATCAACAATCGCTAAGCCCTCATCAACAATCGCTAATCCCTCATCAACAATCGCTAATCCATCATTAACAATCGCTAAGCCCTCATCAACAATAGCTAATCCCTCATCAACAATAGCTAATCCCTCATCAACAATCGCTAATCCCTCATCAACAATAGCTAATCCGTCATCAACAATCGCTAATCCCTTATCAACAATCGCTAATCCCTTATCAACAGTGGCTAATCCCTTATCAACAATCGCTAATCCCTTATCAACAGTGGCTAATCCCTCATCAAGAATCGTCTCCCACTAAATGTCTCTATAATCTTTCTCAAACCGTTGCCTTATTTTGCAGGTATTTTTGTTATAAAGTAAAACAATAAAATGATTTAAATTTAGGCAAGTTAAAGACTGAATCATTTGCAAACAAGTCTACTAAAAGTACGGTAGTTTGATATCTTATCTTGGACTCATTTTAAAGCCTAGCAGGAGTGTTTGTAGCTCTCTGTACCAGCTTGCGGTGGTGCTATTTTGGTGATAATTCTTAACGTGGTGCACGGCGAACTTTAATAAATGCAATGTGAGATAACAGAATCTTGTACGAAATGGCGGGGTAGATGAGAGAGAAGAGGAGAGAAAAGAGAGTACAAAGGATAGAGTAGAGGAGGGGAAAGAGAAGACGAGAGAGAAGAGTGGAGAGGGAGAGAGGAGAGGAGAGAGGAGAGGAGAGAGGAGAGGAGAGAGGAGAGAGGAGAGAGGAGAGAGAAGAAAGGAGAGAGGAGAAAGGAGAGAGGACAGTGGAGAGATGAGAGAGGAGAGAGAAGAGAGAAGAGAGGAGAGAGGAGAGAGGAGAGAGGAGAGGAGAGAGGAGATATGAGAGAGGAGAGAGGAGATATGAGAGAGGAGAGAGGAGAGATGAGAGAGGAGAGATGAGAGAGGAGAGAGGAGAAAGGAGAGAGGAGAGAGGAGAGAGGACAGTGGAGAGATGAGAGAGGAGAGAGGAGAGAGGAGAGAGGAGATATGAGAGAGGAGAGTAGAAAGGAGATATGAGAGAGGAGAGAGGAGAGGAGAGTGGAGAGTGGAGAGAGAGAGAGAGAGAGAGACAGAGGAGAGGAGAGAGGAGAGGAGAGAGGAGAGAAGAGAGGAGATATGAAAGAAGAGGAGAGTAGAGAGAAGATATGAGAGAGGAGATATGAGAGAGGAGATATGAGAGAGGAGATATGAGAGAGGAGATATGAGAGAGGAGATATGAGAGAGGAGATATGAGAGAGAGGAGATATGAGAGAGGAGATATGAGAGAGGAGATATGAGAGAGGAGATATGAGAGAGGAGAGAGAAGAGAGGAGAGAGGAGAGAGGACAGTAGAGAGATAAGAGAAAAGAGAGGAGAGACGAGAGAGAAGAGAAGAGAGAGGAGAGACGAAAGGGGAGAGAGGAGAGAGGAGAGAGGAGAGAGGAGAGAGGAGAGAGGAGAGGAGATATGATAGAGGAGAGAGGAGAGAGGAGAGAGGACAGTAGAGAGATAAGAGAAAAGAGAGGAGAGACGAGAGAGAAGAGAAGAGAGAGGAGAGACGAAAGGGGAGAGAGGAGAGAGGAGAGTGGAGAGAGGAGAGAGGAGAGAGGAGATATGATAGAGGAGAGAGGAGAGAGAGGAGAGAGTACAAAGGATAGAGTAGAGGAGGGGAAAGAGAAGACGAGAGAGGAGAGTGGAGAGGAGAGAGAAGAGGAGAGAGGAGAGGAGAGAGGAGAGAGGAGAGAGGAGAGAGGAGAGAGGAGAGAGGAGAGAGGAGAGAGGAGAGAGGAGATATGAGAGAGGAGAGAGGAGAGATGAGAGAGGAGAGAGGAGAGAGGAGAGAGGAGATAGGAGAGAGGAGAGGAGAGAGGAGAGAGGAGAGAGGAGATACGAGAGAGGAGAGTAGAGAGGAGATATGAGAAAGGAGAGATGAGAGAGGAAAGATGAGAGAGGAGATATGAGAGAGGAGATATGAGAGAGGAGATATGAGAGAGGAGAGAGGAGATATGAGAGAGGAGAGAGGAGAAAGGACAGAGGAAAAAGGAGAGAGGAGAGAGGAGAGAGGAGAGAGGAGAGAGGAGAGAGGAGAGAGGAGAGAGGAGAGATTAGAGAGGAGAGAAGAGAGATGAGAGAGGAGAGAGGAGAGATGAGAGAGGATAGATGAGAGAGGAGAGAGGAGAGAGGAGAGAGGAGAGAGGAGAGAGGAGAGAGGAGAGAGGAGAGAGGAGAGAGGAGAGAGGAGAGATGAGAGAGGAGAGATGAGAGAGGAGAGAAGAGAGATGAGAGAGGAGAGAGGAGAGATGAGAGAGGATAGATGAGAGAGGAGAGAGGAAAGAGGAGAGAGGAGAGAGGAGAGAGAGGAGAGATGAGAGAGGAGAGAGGAGAGAGGAGAGAGGAGAGAGGAGAGAGGAGAGAGGAGAGAGGAGAGAGAAGAGAGGAGAGAGGAGAGAAGAGAGATGAGAGAGGAGAGAGGAGAGATGAGAGAGGAGAGAGGAGAGAGGAGAGAGGAAATAGGAGAGAGGAGAGGAGAGAGGAGAGAGGAGAGAGGAGATACGAGAGAGGAGAGTAGAGAGGAGATATGAGAAAGGAGAGATGAGAGAGGAGAGATGAGAGAGGAGAGATGAGAGAGGAGATATGAGAGAGGAGATATGAGAGAGGAGAGAGGAGATATGAGAGAGGAGAGAGGAGAGAGGAGAGAGGAAAAAGGAGAGAGGAGAGAGGAGAGAGGAGAGAGGAGAGAGGAGAGAGGAGAGAGGAGAGAGGAGAGAGGAGAGATTAGAGAGGAGAGAAGAGAGATGAGAGAGGAGAGAGGAGAGATGAGAGAGGATAGATGAGAGAGGAGAGAGGAGAGAGGAGAGAGGAGAGAAGAGAGAGAGGAGAGATGAGAGAGGAGAGAGAAGAGAGGAGAGAGGAGAGAGGGGAGAGTGGAGAGGAGATATGAGAGAGGATAGATGAGAGAGGAGAGAGGAGAGAGGAGAGAGGAGAAAGGAGAGAGGAGAGAGGAGAGAGGAGAGAGGAGAGAGGAGAGGTGAGAGATGAGAGAGGAGAATAGAGATCTGAGAAAAGACATAAATCTTAAGAGTTCAGATTGCTATCGTGAAGTTTCAAAGGCCTCGAGCACTGGGCAAGTGCTGCGCGGGCAGCCCAAGCCCCGGTGACCTTTCCCACCATGCAGCTGAAACTTTATTCTGAGTCGTGCATTGAAACTGATTCGAAATCGAATTCTTATCGAAATTAACCCAACTGCTTTCGTATAGTTTATCGGACTTTCTTATCGATTTTTTCTCGAAACATTCTAACTATTATAATTTACTGTCTGCTGAGTTTAAATTTTTATGCTAATTTCTGTTGTTTGTTTTTAACGATATTTAAAAAAATGGATTCGATCTGGGATGTATTGGTTTAAAGCTTGAGTCATGAATCTTCTATTTCTTACTCAGAGGAGAGAGACTCAATCCTCTCTTCGCCGATATGGGCAAATCCCTCGTTTTAATCCCTAATCCCTAATCACCATACTCTAATCCCTAATCCCTAATCCCTTTACCCTAATCCTTAATCCCTAACCCCTTTACCCTAATCCTTAATCCCTAATCCCTTTACCCTAATCCTTAATCCCTAATCCCTTTACCCTAATCTCTAATCCCTAATCCCTATACCCTAATTTCTAATCCCTAATCCCTATACCCTAATTTCTAATCCCTAACCCCTATACCCTAATCTCTAATCCCTAATCCCTATACCCTAGTCTTTAATCCATATACCCTATTCCCTAATCCCTAATCCCTATGCCCTAATACTTAATCTCTAATCCCTATACCCTAATCCCTAATCCCTAATCCCTAATCCTTTATCCCTAATCCTTAATCCTTAATCTCTAATCCTCCTCGCCAGGCGAGAAGCAGGAACTCGAGTCCGCGTTCGCTCGAACAGCCGCCTTCGTTAATCGCAGCTTCTCAAAGCCGCTGGCACAGCGCGGCCTCCTGCTGCCCGAGTTCTCCCAGCAGCTGCTGGCGGCGCCTCAGTTCGCCGAGAAGCTGGCCTCCGGGATGAACGCCATCGTGACCGCGCTGTCAGACGCTCGCGTCAACTCGTCCTCTTCAGCGTCGACTTCGGCGCCAGCCTCGCCGAGCAACTCCAGCGGGCCGTCGCTGTTCAGCAGCTTCCACTTCGAGTTCAGCCAGGCCCGTCTGCTGCACTCGGCCTCCGCCGTGCTGCACTTCGTCAGCATCGCCATCTTGGCGCTGTTCGTCTCCGAGGTGGCCCTGAAGATTGTCTGCCTGGCAGGGGGTTTCTGCGCGACAGGTTTGAGGTACGGTAAATACTAGAGTTCGGGATTTATTACTCAGAAGTTCAGGATTACCTCCGGTTCCTAATCTTCCTGATCCTGATTCCTGATTCCTGATCGCGAATCTTTCTCTCTGACCCTCTAATCTCCCTCTCTGACCCCTAATCTCCCTCTGTGATCAATAATCTCCCTCTCTGACCCCTAATCTCCCTCTCTGAACTCTAATCTCCCTCTCTGACCCCTAATCTCCCTCTCTGATCCCTAATCTCCCTCTCTGGTATCTAATCTCCCTCTCTGATCTCTAATCTCCCTCTCTGACCCCTAATCTCCCTCTCTGACCCTAATCTCCCTCTCTGAACTCTAATCTCCCTCTCCGATCTCTAATCTCCCTCTGTGATCAATAATCTCCCTCTCTGACCCCTAATCTCCCTCTCTGACCCCTAATCTCCCTCTCTGACCCCTAATCTCCCTCTCTGATCCCTAATCTCCCTCTCCGATCTCTAATCTCCCTCTGTGATCTCTAATCTCCCTCTCTGACCCCTAATCTCCCTCTCTGACCCCTAATCTCCCTCTCTGATCCCTACTCTCCTTCTGTGATCCCTAATCTTTTTAGACACAAAACCCTGACTTCAAATCCTCACACTGATCCCTAAATTCCCTCTCTAATTCCTCCCTCCACTCCGTACACTCCCGACACCGCAGGTTGTGGACGCGGTCGTTATCGCCGTGTCCTTCGTAGCTGACGTCGTGTTCGTCAAACTCGAGTCCTCGGAGGTGTCCGTTATTGTCCTGTTCCTGCTGTGGCGCATAGTCAGGGTGATTAATGGTAAGGGTTTCTCTGTCTCTCTGTTTGTCTGTCTGTCTTAGTGTCTGTCTGTCTGTCTGTCTGTCTGTCTGTCTGTCTGTCTGTCTGTCTGTCTGTCTGTCTGTCTGTCTGTCTGTCTTAGTGTCTGTCTGTCTGTCTGTCTGTGTGTGTGTCTGTCTTAGTGTCTGTCTTAGTCTGTCTGTCTGTCTGTCTGTCTGTCTGTCTGTCTGTCTGTCTGTCTGTCTGTCTGTCTGTCTGTCTGTCTGTCTGTCTGTCTGTCTGTCTGTCTGTCTGTCTGTCTGTCTGTCTGTCTGTCTGTCTGTCTGTCTGTCTGTCTGTCTGTCTGTCTGTCTGTCTGTCTGTCTGTCTGTCTGTCTGTCTGTCTGTCTGTCTGTCTGTCTGTCTTAGTGTCTGTCTGTCTGTCTGTCTGTCTTCCCTGTCCCTATTCTCTATGGCCACACAAAAGTACAATAAAGCCCCCCGCCCACAGGCCTGATGATGCACGAGAAGCAGCGGGACGAGTTCCGCATCCAGCTGCAGAAGCGAGCCCGAAGAATATCGGAGATGAAGTGCGAATCTCTGGAGAATGACCGCGACTTGCAGGAGGTGGGTCACGTGACTGCGAGAGAGAGAGTCAGCCACCACCCTATAGATTTCATCACGCCCCAGCCAATCAGCGATCAGTTGGGGTAGAGGGAGAAATTTCTGCGTACATATACGTTAAAAATGTGTTTAAAAAACAGAGAAATAGTGTAGTGCAGTGTACTTTGAATTATCAATTATCTGTCCGCAGAAGCACGCCATCATGCTGGAGGAGCTCTGCCGAGAACTTGGAGCCACCGAGGAACAAACTGCCAATTGCAAGCCAAAGTGTGAGGATCAGAATGGATTTGGGAGAGTTTCTGCTGGTCTACATGTGGTGTAGCGCAGCTCTATTAAATCACTGTCAATCTCGTTCTGTTTTCGCTTCACTTCCTTCCTCCTCCCTTCTTCGTATCCGCCTTTTCCTTCCGCTCTTCTTCCGCTCTCTATCCGCTCTCTATCCGCTCTCTATCCGCTCTCTATCCGCTCTCTATGCGCTCTCTATCCGCTCTCTATCCGCTCTCTATCCGTTCTCTTTCCGCTCTTCTTCCGCTCTTCTTCCGCTCTTCTTCCGCTCTCTATCCGCTCTCTATCCGCTCTCTTTCCGCTCTCTATCCGCTCTCTATCCGCTCTCTTTCCGCTCTTCTTCCGCTCTTCTTCCGCTCTTCTTTCGCTCTCCTTCCGCTCTTCTTCCGCTCTCCTTCCGCTCTCTTTCCGCTCTTCTTTCGCTCTCCTTCCGCTCTTCTTCCGTTCTTCTTCCGCTCTCTATCCGCTCTCTATCCGCTCTCTATCCGCTCTCTATCCACTCTCTATCCGCTCTCTATCCGCTCTCTATCCGCTCTCTATCCGCTCTCTATCCGTTCTCTTTCCGCTCTTCTTCCGCTCTCCTTCCGCTCTTCTTCCGCTCTTCTTTCGCTCTCCTTCCGCTCTTCTTCCGTTCTTCTTCCGCTCTCTATCCGCTCTCTATCCGCTCTCTATCCGCTCTCTATCCGCTCTCTATCCGCTCTCTATCCGCTCTCTATCCGTTCTCTTTCCGCTCTTCTTCCGCTCTCTATCCGCTCTCTATCCGCTCTCTATCCGCTCTCTATCCGCTCTCTATCCGCTCTCTATCCGCTTTCTATCTACCCTTCCCTAACCCTACCCCCACAGTCGTGTGCATTAGCAAGCAGCAGTCCAACAACGCCGTGAAGTCCATGGCAGCCATGTCTGCCGGCATCTTCGGCGGCATCGCAGCGTCGCATCATCGTCGCACTTTGAACGCCACATTCTCGACGGGGGAAGCGTCGGCTTCAGCAACGGCTTCGCCGGGTGCCTCCTCCTCGCGACTGGATCCCATCGCTGAGGACCAGGCCATTTCCATGGCGACCAACGGTGAAAACGGTGGCTGTCGGAGGCCACAGCTGACTCGACAGTGTAGAGATGATCTGGAGGATCCGTGGGAACTGCAGGTGAAAGTTTGGTCAGCACTGATTGGCTGGCTGGGCGATTATTGGGTATCTACCCCTCTTGCCCACTGATCCAAGGGACGAGATCAATGGGAATCGTTGTTGGCTATCTTTCTATCCCCCGCTGCTCGCTGATTGGCTGGCTGGGACGTGATCCAAAGGGAATTGTGGTTGGCTATCTATCTAGCCTCCGCTGCTCGCTGATTGGCTAGAATTGCGGGTCATTCCAGAATTTCTCTCCTCAACCCGCCGACCTTCCAGAGCACCTCGCAAGCAGTGGAGCTCCTAGAGCGTCAGTCAGGATGTGCAGATTCCGACTTCTGCATCACGGAGTACCTCGCAGCAGCCTGACCGACTTTGAGACTATGATGAGTTCACCTAATAGTGGCTAGCATACTCTATTCACACCTTTGATCATCGCTAATCGAATACTGTAGTAGCACCATGCGCCTTGTTAGCAGCGATTTTTGACTTACACTCAGTTAACATCAAATATATACATATCAAAATACATAATATACCATGAAAAGACATTGTAAAACAACTGTCACTCACTGATAAACTTAAAGTGCCTTTAGTTTGCTGGATCCAATATGGTTTAAAAAGTATTTTAAAATGGCAATTTTGTAATAACTGCATTCTGAGAGATTGGAATTTTTCAATTCAAAGCTACACATTTTAATTCTGATTATCTTGTCTTCTAGAAGAAAACATTTCCACTGGCCTTGGGTAGCGGGCTGCTATTAAGGCAGGCACACACTGACTCTGTGTTGGTTTCCATGGCAACAGTGAAACAAAAATTGTGTTGTGAATACAAGGCTATATAATAGCTGCTAAGAGCTGCCTGACTGAGCACTGAAATTGTGGATAGCATAACTGATTGCATTTGACTGGTGAGTCATCTCCTCACAGAAAATCCAACAATGAGTCTTGAAGACTCCAGTGACAGCTCGAGTTCGGACGCGCCTCCCGCTACCCCAAACTCCTCTCTGCATCATCTGCGACCAAGCTGCAGTCGGTGTGGCTCCGTTCTCCCGCTGCCACATGTGCAGTCAACACCTCAGTGTCGATGTGGCCAATCTATTCAAGCTCAAGGAGGAGGTCGAAGAGCTGCTGCGTGCCTACTCACAAGAGCCACAAGAGTCACAAGAGTCACAAGATTCACAAGAGTCGCAAGGCGCAGAAGGTGCAGCTAGCCGTGCAGCGCTGCTGCGACCAAGACAAGACGCTGAGTCGCTGCGTCGTCTCGCTCTCGACATCCAACAGCAGCTGCAAGAGGTCAATCACAAATTCGATTTGGTACAGCAACACATCGACTCGTTTCGTAGCAGGGTGACGGGCCAGCTCTCAGGTGTGCTTGAGGCAGTGGTCGTGTGTGCGAGCGGGACCTCGAGGACGTCTCTCCAGCTACAGCAGGAGGTGGCCACGGCGGAGGCTGCAGGCGACATGGCGGAGCTGCTTCGCCTGGTCCAGTCCATGCACAAATCGCTTGGAGACTTGGAGGCCGACTTTGAGAGGTCAGAGCGCCTGCTCAGAGACCAGAGCGACAATGAGGAGCTGCAGGTGCGGCTTCTGGGCCAGCTCGAGCGGCTGGTCGGCATTTGTGCGGGACGCAGTGAAGATCAGGGTGACTGGTTGAGAGACGCTGCGGTGACCGCCACATCCGAGGAGATAGACAGAGAAATAGCTGCTGCTGAGAGAGAGAGAATGAAAGAGCCGATGGTATTCAGTCACAAGGTGAAGCTGGATGGCCTCGTTGATTGCCTTGCTGTGTGCAGCGACACCAGCGGATTCGTTGGTGACCGCTCAGGCCGTGTGGTTCCCGCCGACTCAGCGGTAGATTGCAGCAAGGCTCTGCCTTAGCCCAGCATCATTGCATCATTCCTTTGCTTTAGTAACAAGGATCACCTACTGCTGCTGTCTGTGGACGGTTCACAGAAGCTGCGGTGCCACTGCGACATCGACTGGAAGCAGCGCATCTTGGCCTTCACTGCGACCGTCAGCTGCTGTTCATTGCTCAGCCTGACGCAGTGACAGTGACGGA